>CAUYLG010019639.1:0-10619 GCA_963573385.1 Cacajao melanocephalus
GATTTGCTACTGGATTCAGTTTGCCAGATTTTACTGAGGATATTCACATCGATGTTCATCCGGAATAGTGACCTAAAATTTTCTTTTTTGTGTGTCTCTGCCAGGTTTTGGTATCAGGATGATGCTGGCCTCATAAAATGAATTAGAGAGGAGTCCCTCTTTTTCTATTGTTTGGAATAGTTTCAGAAGAAATGGTACCAGCTCCTCTTTGTACTTCTGCTAGAATTCGGCTGTGACTCTGTCTGGTCCTGGGCTTATTTTGGTTGGTAGGCTACTAATTACTACCTCAATTTCGGAACTTTTTAGTGATCTATTCAGGGATTTGACTTCTTTCTGGTTTAGTCTTGAGAGGGTATTTGTGCCCAGGAATTTATCCATTTCTTCTAGATTTTATAGTTTGTTTGTGTAGAGGTGTTTATAGTATTCTCTGATGGTAGTTTGTATTTCTATGGGATCAGTGGAGATATCCCTTTTATCACTTTTTATTGTGTCTATTTGATTCTTCTCTCTTTTCTGGCTAGTGGTCTATCTATTTTGTCAATCTTTTCAAAAAACCAGCTCCTGGATTCACTGATTTTTTGAAGGGTTTTTCGTGTCTCTATCTCCTCCAGTTCTGCTCTAGTCTTAGTTATTTCTTGTCTTCTGCTGGCTTTTGAATTGGTTTGCTCTTGCTTCTCTAGTTCTTTTAATTGTGATGTTACAGTGTTAATTTTAGATCTTTCCCATTTTCTCCTGTGGGCATTTAGTGTTATAAATTTCTCTCTAAACACTGCTTTAGCTGTGTCCCAGAGATTCTGGTATGTTGTGTCTTTGTTCTCATTGGTTTCGAAGAACTTATTTATTTCTGCCTTAATTTGTAGTCATTCAGGAGCAGGTTGTTCAGTTTCCATGTAGTTGTGCGGTTTTGAGTGAATTTCTTAACCCTCAGTTCTAATTTGATTGCACTGTGGTCTGAGAGACTGTTTGTTATGATTTCTATTCTTTTGCATTTGCTGAGGAATGTTTTACTTCCAATTATGTGGCCAGTTTTAGAATAAGTGCGACGTGGTGCTGAGAAGAATGTATATTGTTGATTTGGGGTGGAGAGTTCCGTAGATGTCTATTAGGTCCACTTGGTCCTGAATATCCTTGTTAATTTTCTGTCTTGTTGGCCTAATATTGACAATGGAGTGTTAAAGTCTCCCAGTATTTTTGTGTGGGAGTCTAAGTCTCTTTATAGGTCTCTAAGAACTGCTTTATGAATCTGGGTGCTCCCGTATTGGGTACAAATATATTTAGGATAATTAGCTCTTCTCGTTGCATTGATCCATTTCCCATTATGTAATGCCTTTGTCTTTTTTGATCTTAGTTCATTTAAAGTCTGTTTTATCAGAGACCAAGATTGCAACCCCTGCTTTTTTTGCTTTCCATGTGCTTGGTAAATATTCTTCCATTCCTTTATTTTGAGCCTATGTATGTCTTTGCGGGTGTGATGGGTCTCCTGAATATAGCACACTGATGGGTCTTGATTTTATCCAATTTGCCAGTCTATGTCTTTTAATTGGGGCATTTAGCCTGTTTACATTTAAGGTTAATATTGTTATTTGTGAATTTGATCCTGTCATTATAATGCTAGGTGGTTATTTTGCCCATAAGTTGATGTAGTTTCTTCATGGTGTTGATGGTCTTTACACTTTGGTATGTTTTTGCCATGGCTGATACTGATTTTTCCTTTCCGTATTTAGTTCTTTCTTCAGGAACTCTTGTAAGGCAGGCCTCGTGGTGACAAAATCTCTCAGCATTTGCTTGTCTGTAAAGGATTTTATTTCTCCTTCACTTATGAAGCTTAGTTTGGTTGGTTATGAAATTCAGGGTGGAAAATTCTTTTCTTTAAAAATGTTGTATATTGGCCCCCACTCTCTTCTGGCTTGCAGGGTTTCTGTAGAGAGATCTGCTGTTAGTCTGATGGAATTCCCTTTGTGGGTAACCTGACCTTTCTCTTTGGCTGCCCTTAACATTTTTTTCCTTCATTTCAACCTTGGCAAATCTGATGAATATGTGTCTTGGAGTTGCTCTTCTTGAAGAGTATATTTGTGGTATTCTTTGTATTTTCTGAATTTGAATGTTGTCCTGTCTTGCTGGGTTGGGGAAGTTCTCCTGGATAATATCCAGAAGAGTGTTTTCCAACTTGGTTCCATTCTCCTTGCGACTTTCAGGTACATTAATCAAATGTAGGTTTGGTCTTTTCACATAGTCCCATATCTCTTGGAGGGTTCGTTTGTTCCTTTTCATTCTTTTTTGTTTTTCTAATCTTGTTTTCACGCTTTATTTCATTAAGTTGATCTTCAGTCTCTGATATCCTTTCTTCCACTTGATCAGTTCAGCTATTGATACTGTGTATGCTTCATGAAGTTCTCGTGCTGTGTTGTTCAGCTCCATCAGGTCATTTATGTTCTTCTCTAAACTGAGTATTCTAGTTAGCAATTCCTCTAATCTTTTTTCAAGGTTCTTAGCTTCCTTACCTTGGGTTAGAACATGCTCCTTTAGCTTAGAGGAGTTCGTTATTATCCACCTTCTGAAGCCTACTTCTGTCAATTCATCAAACACATCCTCCGTCCAGTTTTGTTCCCTTGCTGACGAGGAGTTGTGATCCTTTGGAGGAGAATAGGCATTCTGGTTTTTGGAATTTTCAGCCTTTTTGTGCTGGTTTTTCCTTATCTTCTTGGATTTATCTACCTTTAGTCTTTGATGTTGATGACCTTCCAATGAGGTTTCTGTATGGATGTACTTTTTGTTGATGCTGATGCTATTTCTTTCTGTTTGTTAGTTTTCCTTCTAACAGTCAGGCCTCTCTGCTGCAGCTCTGCTGGAGTTTGGTGGAGGTCCACTTCAGACCCTGTTTGCCTGGGTATCACCTGCAGAGGCTGCAGAACAGCAAAGATTGCTGCCTGTTTCTTCCTTTGCAAGCTTTGTCCCAGAGGAACACCTGCCAGATGCCAGCTGGAGCTCTCCTGTCTGAGGTGTCTGTTGACCCCCTGTTGGGAAGTGTCTCCCAGTCAGGAGGCACAG
Organism: Cacajao melanocephalus; assembly: GCA_963573385.1. Classification (NCBI taxonomy): domain Eukaryota; kingdom Metazoa; phylum Chordata; class Mammalia; order Primates; family Pitheciidae; genus Cacajao; species Cacajao melanocephalus. The sequence continues at coordinate 3,049 of CAUYLG010019639.1, forward strand.
GAGTCAGGGACCCACTTGACGAGGCAGTCTGTCCCTTAGTAGAGCTTGAGTGCTGTGCTGGGAGATCCACTGCTCTCTTCAGAGGTGGCAGAGAGGAACATTTGAGACTACTGAAGATATGCCCACAGCCACCCCTTCCCTCAGATGCTCTGTCCCAGGGAGGTGGGAGTTTTACCTATATGCCCCTGACTGGGGCTGCTGCCTTTCTTTCAGAGATGCCCTGTCCAGAGAGGAGGAATCTGGAGAGGCAGTCTGGCTACAGCAGCTTTGCTGAGCTGTGGTGGACTCTGTCCAGTCCGAATTTCCCGGTGGCTTTGTTTACACTTTGAGGGGAAAACCACCTACTGAAGCCTCAGTCATGGCAGATGCACCTTCCCCCACCAAGTTCAAGTGTTCCAGGTCAACTTCAGACTGCTCTGCTGGCAGCAAGAATTTCAAGCCAGTGGATCTTAGTTTGCTGGGCTCCATAAAGGTGGGACTGGCTGAGCTAGACCACTTGGCTCCCTGGCTTCAGACCTCCTTTCTAGGGGATTGAACATTTCTGTCTCTGTGGCATTCCGGGTACAACTGGAGTATGAAAAAAAAACCCAATTCCTGCAGATAGCTCGGTATCTGCCCAAATGGCCACTCAGTTTTGTGCTTGAAACCCAGAGCCCGGGTGGCATAGGCATCTGTGGGAATCTCCTGGTTTGCGGGTTGTGAAGACCATGGTAAAAGTGTAGTATCGGGGTTGGGATGCCCCATTCCTCATGGCACAGTCCCTCATGGCACAGTCTCTCACAGCTTCCTTTGACTAAAGAAGGGAGTTCTCTGACATGTTGTACTTCCAGGGTGAGGTGACATCCTACCCTGCTTCAGCTCACCCTCTGTGGGGTGCACCCACTCTCTAACCAGTCCCAATGAGACGAGCTGGGTACCTCAGTTGGAAATGCAGAAATCACCCATCTTCTGCATTGATCTCACTGGGAGCTGTAGACTGGAGCTGTTCCTATTCGCCATCTTGCCAGCCACCCAGAGTTTCTAATTGCAGAATAAAAGGGCAATGTTTGATGAAGAACTTGCTGCCCTGAATGAAACCCTTAAAGTCCTTACACATCTTCCTAATGCAGTGCTATAGGAAGGGGCATTTTTGGACAACTTTCATTGGGTCATGTCTTTCTCATTCTCTTCCTTCTCCTTTTTCTTAATCTTCATCTCGTAAATTTTTTTTTAATTGTCTTAATACTCCCATGTATACACACACCATGGAGAGGAAGAAACTTTTTTGGTTAAACAATCATGTATGTATTGAAATTGTTCCTCTTAGACTCAACAGTCATCTAAAGTTAGGAAGAAAACAGGGGAAATGGTCTAATGTCCCTGGTGAGGAAACAGTAGCTAGCAAATTTATGTATTGCCTTCCAGTAAACTGGATTCAAATCACTGATTTTTTTAAATACGCTTTTTACAAGGATGCTAACATATTGAAACATTTCAACAGGGCTCCTTATTAAAATCCACACTTCTAGAAAATTACATTTTAAATCAGATTTGTTGAAGCGCTAAAGGAGCTTGCTTCAGTCTCTTTTTGCTACAGCATGCCATGTAACCTTATGTGAGGAATTAATAAATGGACATAAATACAGTAGCAAGCTAATTACAGTAATAAGCTAAAAATTATGATAAGCTAGTACTTTCCTCAAGTGGGTTTGAAATAAACTCTGGAACTCTTATAAATAATATTTATACCAAAACAAGGTCTAGTAATCAGATAGCATATTAGACATCCTAAGTATTCTCACACAAGTACTATCCTCACAGCAGTCCTGGGAGTTAATCAAGTCAGCTACTACTGGTCCCATTTTACAGATGAGTAAATTAGGGTTCAGAATGATTGTCACATATAGAAGGGTGACAGACCTAATGAACAGGACTGGAACATATACTTTCTACTTTGATTCAGAAGTCCAGAAACACTTGAAACAGGTGGGAAAATGAACTTCTATTTAATGTAAAGATTTTTGTTGCTGTTGGCTTAATGGACTTAGAAGTACAGGCAGTGGAATTATAACCATGTTACTTAATTATGACTCTATCAATTTTTAAAACCTACCAGGGGTTTGGGTCCTGAATTTTCTATTCCCATGAATATGCTGTCCATGGCTAAGAAAAGTGGCAATGAAGAGTTCAAGTAAAAAACAAAACAAAAATCATCTGAAATATTCAACCAAGGATGTATGAACGATGTCCGCAGAAGAACCATTTTTAAATTCTAGGGGACAGATGGCAACTGACTCATGCAATTGTTTAATTCCAATTAAACACCCTCTTTTTTAATAGTCTCCTTCTGAGGCAAAACTCTGTGGCTGCTGGATTTGAAGCAAGTCCATACCAATCAATATCAATCTGCTGCTAAATTTTATTAAATATCTCTCTGATACCTATTTACAACCAAGAAAATAATTTCACTGCCAAGGGATTGTAAATGTGTGAAAAGAACCTCTGACAGCTTACCTCACTCACTGTCTACAGTTCTGAGCCTGGGTGCTATGGCCGGGAGACTAAGATGAAGGACATAATTAAGGAAACATATGAAGGCTAGCACTGGGCTTGAGATTAATTAGCTGTGTGTCAATAATCTCATCAATATCCGATTAACAAATGACACATTGCCCAATGAAACATATTGATTCATGTACACTCCTCACTGTTAATAAATTGAAGCTGCTTTGCTAAATGAGAAAGCTGACAAAATAATAGGCTGCTAAGACTGCTCTGCTATTGTGATAAAAAACATAAAATTAGCCTGAAGTATACAGTACTTAATTTAGGAGGACTGTCATTCCACTTATGAAGCTTGTTAAGGAATGACAAGAAAAGGGAACAGAATTTCACGGGGAACCTGCTCCAAAGGACTAGAATTTCCCAAGGGCAGGCATTTGAAAAGTATTATGCATATAGATGATCCTAAGCTTCCCTGCTTTTCTTAGTGGTGTGCATGAAAAAAGTTTTGCTTTGCTGTTTTTTTTTTTTTAAAGGATATTCTAATCATGAGAGTTGTTTCAGATATTGGAAGTAATAACTCAATATGCATCTACGTGAGATTATGCTTGATTATACACAAGAAATGCATGCACGTGTTTGCACATGCATTTCTTCTGTAAACTCTTAGGCCAATAACTGCTTTGTCCTCCAACACGGTGTCCACATGAGTGGCCCCTGTGGAAAGTGCATACCAATGTTGCCCCTCCTTTCTTACCTGCTTACACTTACTCCTCTTTGGTCCTATTTTCTGTAAGTAGTTTCAAACCAGGCAGGACCGTCATGCTGTTATGAAGACTAGTGCAATTATAACTTAGTTTTCTCTTTAGCTCGTGACAGAGAGGTGGTAATAGGGTTAGTCAGGAGGGGAACACAGTGATAATGGTGAAGATGAGGGCTCAATATACTTTGAGGACCTGCTGAGATGGTGGTCAGGAACAGCCAGTCACCCTTCAGGTGGCGAGAAGAGAAGGCTGTGCTAATGAAAGGCTGCCTCCCCCTCCACAGCTAGGGAATCCCAGCTTTGGCCCTCGGGACTTCCACGGAACGTTCCCTAGGAGCTCTAATGTAGGAGGATCCCCTCTGAGGAGGGGCTGGTTAAGAGGACGCAAACATGAGCTTGCAGAAAACATTATCTCAGTGCACAGTTCCAGGAAAACACAGCAAGGAGAGGGATTAGGAGCGTTAACTCTTATGGGCCATTAGGGCGTCACCGCAGAGAACAGCTTGAGTTAACAAGAAGCTTATTACCCTGACTCTTCACGTAGCTGGGTAGGAGAAAGACACAAAGAAAATAAATGATTATCAGAGAATTATTAGGGTATAACCTGGGCGTATCAGACAGAGCTGAGTTTCCTGTCATGTCTGCCCTGAATTCCTGGTTGTTCACAATCCAAATCCGTAATTGGGAACCAAAGGTGTTTCAACATAGGGAGTCTTTAAAGAAAAGTCAACATAGGAACGTGATGCAGAGAACATCAGGAAACTTGAGCTAGAACTCTTCATTTTGCTATTAAGCAGCTGTGTGAACCTGAACAATTGCTTAGCGGTTCTGCGCCTCTGCTTCTTTTCCTCTAAAAGAGAGATTGGACTAGACGTTCTTTGAAGTTTCATATAGTGCTAAGTCCTTATTGAGCTTTATACAGACATATGTGCATTATCTGTGTACCTCATAAGGTTGAAATCATTTTCAGTATAACAATTACTGAGACTAAAATAAAATTGGCTTTTCTATATCAAACTAACCCGAATTCCCTCTGGCCCCGTCATTCTGGTTTCCAGGGCATGAATCGTTAGTCTCTTCAATAGTACCCTCTCTTACTGTGGTGTCCGGAACGAGCATATGCAGCTCCTTAGGGTGTCTCTATCTTGATAAGTAGTTTCCAGAGAAGCTGGGTCATTAAGTTGCGTTAACTCTAATTAGTGATCAGGAGGGAATATAAATCAATAATTTTCATTAACAGTCTAAGCTATGTTGAACCCCATTTCCTCAAAGCCCAAGGTTTCCTTTTAAGCAAAAGGCATAGTTGGGAACAGAATTTCTTTTTTAGATTTCTGGAATGAAATTAGCTAATTTCTTTATCTAGGGTGCACAGAAGAGAGGTTTTGTTTGTGTCAATGAATTCTTAAGAACTGAAATACTTGCAAACCTAAAAAAGGGATTGCTGATTATGAAATTTTAGGACAGCAAGGAGGATGGTTTTATGGAGACTCTCTTATTGTCTCGCTGTATTTCTAAAACCAATCTTGATTATGCGATGATTTTAAGGAAAAGTTGTAATCTAATACTTACAACCTGCATTATTAAGCCCTTTCTACATACCACAGACTTTGTATCCACTATGTTAATTAAACCCCACAGCAATCCTCTGTGTTAAAAATAATATGCAACCTCAGATGAGGAAGCTGAAGCTCAGAGAGGTTAGGCAACTTGCCCAACATTATCCAGCAATAATTGTTAGACCTTCTTGTCTCTTCAACTAACTCCAAAGCTTGTGATTTTGAGATCTATGACATTCTGCCTTCAATCCATAATGTTTTCCTAGAGCCTGACAGAGGCTTACCAATAATGGATATTAACCACACGTGTTTTCATAGGATGCTGATTTCCAAATCTGCAATGGGTCAAACTCTCGAGATCAAACTCTTCACTGGGAGCATACTCTCTAATTTCTAATGGAATGAGTTAGTGTATAAAAAGAATGAGTTACTGTGCCAATATTATGCCATTACATCTACCACCAGGATAAAAATATCCAGGCTCTCAGGCCACTTCTGGCCTTTGAGAAGCTGTGAGGACAAACAAACTAGGACAATTTATTGCAGTGAGTGGTGAGAGTTGAGGTGACTTGAACTCTGTGTAGCATGTGCCAGGTTAACGGCCCCGTGTTTCATCCCACATCAGTTTCAGTCACTGGATGTGGGTTATTCAAGGGGGTTTCACAGGCAGCTGCTCTGTTGGCTGGCTCCACTATAACTTATGCTGGTGAGTCAGATTTCATGCCCAATTAGGATACAAGGGGAAAGCTTCCCTTGTGGAAAGGACACAGCTGCTCTGGAATAGCAGCTTCAAGATGCTCAGAACAGTCTCATAAATCTGGCCTCCTCATCATCTGATGCAGGCACAGAGAGGTAGAAGTAGAGAAACCTCTTATTCCCTGGCCTTAAGTCTGACTTTTTAAACATAAATGAATATACACATAAATACCTTAGGCTATATATATATACCATATAGATATGTAGTACCTATATTAATTAATTTATTATGTGTATGTATGTGCAAGTATACAATTGGCCCTCTATATCCATGGGTTCTACATCTGCAGATTCGACCAACTTGCAGGTAGAAAGTACTTGGAAAAAATAATAAAAAACAGCAATGCAACAAAAATAATACAAATGTGAAAATAACACAGTATAACAACAATTTGCATAGCATTTACATTGTATCTACAGATGATTTAAGTGATCTACAGATGATTTAAAGTATACAGATGCGTATAGGTTATATGTAAATACTACACTATTTGTCTAAGGGACCTGAACATCCTGAGATTTTGACATCCGCAAGGGGTGGGATGGGTGTTTTAAAACCAATCCTGAAGGATAATAAGGAAAGTGTTTTTATGAGTTGCGTGTGAATGTGTGTGTGTGTGTGTGTATACACACATATATATATAATACATTTCCATATATACATTAAAGGTTGTTTTGTTTTATTGCCATTCACAAATGAAACTTGTGCACACATATATACACACATATATCTTACACTATAGATACACCATATATATAGCATATACATATTAATCTATATATTGTATGCATATGTTCACATGTATATATGTATGTAATTGCCACACAGGTGCGACTACGTTAAGCACTTTCCCCAAGGGGTAGGTGAAGAGAGGATCAAAATGGGGAATATGGATTTCTCACACAATGTGTTTGATGTGTTTGATTCTCATTTTTACCTTTCCTGAAAATCTAGAAGTAAAAACCTGAATTTTTTTCAGATAAAAAAATTGTTCACTCTACCTTCCTACGTATTGTGGACAGACAAGTGTTCCTGATGCCCAAATTATCCATGTTACTGACAGTGATCAAATTCACCCAATTGCAGCTTTACTTTCCACCTAATAAGACCTATGGATTCATGATCTTAATTTTTCTCAAGCTTCCAAGACATATTTGTTTTTTCTTCTATAGAATTACTTTCTGTTTCTATTCTTGTTTTTACTTGTCCATTCATCATTCTAGCAGGACTTCATGACTGTGTTTCTATTTTCCCAGTATTCTCACTACCTGCATCATGTTGATTACCAAGTCCTGTCTCTTAGACCTCTGGAATGTTTCTGAATCTCTTGGTTACTTGCTTCTCCACTACTGTTTTCCTAGTTTATCAACCCCACTACCTATTGCCTGGACTATTACATTTCCGGGACACTGTGCTTTTACCAGCTCTCTCCTTCAAAACATACTCTGCACTTATAGCCAGTTCACATCTGAATATCAATCCTGGGTACCTACTAACTTATATAATTTAATACACAAATTACCTCTGAAATACACTTTTACACATGAGTAAATTTGCCTCAGGAGAAACTGGTACCCTGACTCCAAAAAGTGTTCCTTCATCCATAAAATGCATTTCAAAAGCACAGATTTAGTCTACCTCTTTTTTTTTTTTTTTGAGAGAAATTAAGAAAGAAAGAGGAAAAGAAGAAGAAAGAAAAAGGGGGACAGAGAACAAAATTCTTGCTCTATTGCCCAGGCTGGAATACAATCTAGGAATAGATATTAAAAATCTCTTTTATGCTGATAATTGTGCTTAACAACAGAAACAGGAGGGAATAAGGGAAGAAAATAACAAACAAACAGCCAACTAATATTTCATTTAAGTCTATAAAATGCTATGCAAATGCTGAAGAGTGATTTACTTCCAATTATATAGTCACTTTCAGAATAGGTGTAATATGATACTGAGAAAATGTATGTTCTGGAGATCTGGGGTGAAGAATTCTATAGATATTCACTAAGTTTACTTATTC
>CAUYLG010019642.1:0-125090 GCA_963573385.1 Cacajao melanocephalus
TTTATATGAATGAAAATGTAATTAAACTAAAAATAATTAGGTCTTATCATTCAGATGCTACCTCTTTGGAAGACTGTATCCAGTCTATCATTGATGGGCATCTGGGTTGGTTCCAGGTCTTTGCTATTGTAAACAGTGCCACTATGAACATATGTATGCATGTGTCTTTATAATAGAATGATTTATAATCCTTTGGGTATATACCCAGTAATGGGATTGCTGGGTCAAATGGAATTTCAATTTCTAGGTCCTTGAGGAAACGCCACACTGTCTTTCACAATGATTGAACTAGTTTACGCTCCCACCAACAGTGTAAAAGCATTCCTATTTCTCCACATCCTCTCCAGCATCTGTTGTCTCCAGATTTTTTAATGCTCACCATTCTAACTGGCATGAGGTAGCATCTCAATGTGGTTTTGATTTGCATTTCTCTAATAATCAGTGATGGTGAGCATGTTTTCATATGTTTGTTGGCCTCATATGTTTTCTTTTGAAAAGTGTCTGTTCATATCCTTCTCCCACTTTTGGATGGGTTTGTTTGTTTTTTCTTGTAAATCTGTTTTAGTTCTTTGTAGATTCTGGATATTAGCCCTTTGTCAGATGGGTAGATTGCAAAAATTTTTTCCCATTCCGTTGGTTGCTGGTTCACTCTAATGATTGTTTCTTTTGCTGTATGGAAGTTCTGGAGTTTAATTAGATACCATTTGTCTATTAAACAGGAATCCTTTCCCCATTGCTTGTTTTTGTCAGGTTAGTCAAAGATCAGATGGTTGTAGATGTGTGACGTTGCCTCCAAGGCCTCTGTTCCGTACCGTTGGTCTTTATCTCTGTTTTGGTACAATTACCATGCTGTTTTGATTACTGTAGCTTTGTAGTATAGTTTGAAATTAGGTAGCGTGATGCCTCTGGCTTTGTTCTTTTTGCTTAGGATTGTCTTGGCTATGTGGGCTCTCTTTTGTTCCATATGAAGTTTAAGGTGGTTTTTCCAGTTCTGTGAAGAAGGTCCATGGTAGCTTGATGGGGATAGCATTGAATCTATAAATTACTTTGGGCAGTATGACCATTTTCTCTATATTGATTCTTCCTAACCATGAGCATGGAATGTTTCTCCATTTTTTTGTGTCCTCTCTTATTTCCTTGAGTAGTGGTTTGTAGTTCTCCTTGAAGAGGTCTTTTCCATCCTTTGTTAGTTGTATTCCTGGGTATTTTATTCTCTTTGTAGCAATTGTGAATGGGAGTTCACTCATGATTTGGCTCTCTGTTAGTCTGTTATTGGTGTATAGAAACGCTTGTGATTTCTGCACATTGATTTTGTATCCTGAGACTTTGCTGAAGTTGCTTATCAGTTTAAGGAGATTTTGGGCTGAGATGATAGGATCTTGTAAATATACAATCATGTCATCTGCAAATAGAGACAATTTGACTTCCTCTTTTCCTAATTGAATATCCTTTTTTTTTCTTGCCTAATTGCTTTGGTTAGAACTTCCAATATTATATTGAATAGCAGTGGTGACAGAGGGCATCCTTGTCTAATGCCAGATTTCAAAGGGAATGCTTCCAGTTTTTGCCCATTCAGTATGATATTGGCTGTAGGTTTGTTGTCAATAGCTTTTATTATTTTGTGATATGTTCCTTCGATACTTGTGAAAGCAGATGTTTATCACACATGCTGTGGCTGCGCCAGGACTACTGAGTGCTACATATCTAGGGAAAGAAGCACACATGTGTTCTTCAGTTGTGATTTGTGCGTCTGTGTGTGTGTTTGTGTGTGATATGTGTGGCTCAAGACTCAAGGCAAACATTCTGTGTTGCTTGGGTCTAAGGGCAGTACTGTTGTCAAGCCATCTAGCAAGATGAAGTAGTTAGCTTATGAAGCTATGGCCAGCTAGGAAACATATATTTTTATATTTGCTTTCACTATGTGCCTCACTACTGTTTTCTTTCACTGTTGAATCTTGAGATTGTGTGCCTCAATAAAGTAATAGCAATGAGCATTTGTCTTTAGATTCCTTTTCTATGGAACCCAGACTGAAATAGTTTACTCCTCAAAGACTGGAAATAGTTTTATGATTATATTGGCAGATTTTTTTTTCCAGCTGCCCAGGAAGAATTTATTTGGACTCAATGACTAGAATGAATTTAAACACCTACATTGATCACATCTTATTTTTTGAAAATGAAGCCAACTCTCATAGTGCTGTTGCCCAGTCCTTACTGCTGATGTCTGTATTTCTCAGCTGACATTTACTGAGGGATTTCTCCAGCAACCTGAGAGCTTGATTAGCTGTCTTCAGTTGTAACCCAAAAGTGTGGTGGTATAGTAACCTGTATTCCTCAACCCTCAATCAACAGGGAGTGAGACTTGGCAGATAAATACCTTAGCTTTCTCATCCTCTAGGAGAACAATTCTGTACTGTGTTCCACATGGTTTTCCAGGATTCTTAGAGGAATTGGGCCTCAGTTGCCCAAAATGAACTTTTTTTTTTTTTTTTTTTTTTTTGCTTTTCTACCCTCACTGTCTCACTTCCTTATTTACTCTTTCTGAGATTATTCTCCAAATGAACTACCTGCATCCCAGTCTTTGTCTCAGGATCAACTTTGAGGGGAACCCAAATTAAAATTGGCTTTCATCATATCTGACACAAATTAACCTTAAAATCCACTCCACATCATTCTGAATAACTTGAAATTCCCAGAGGATTTTTTCATCTAAATTCTTTGTTCACATCATACCCTTCCTTAAAAAATCTTTCCTGCCATTTTCTAGAGTATCCCCTTCCTCAATATCCAGCTCACATGTAACTTCCATGAAATCATGCCCAGTATTCCCAAGACCAAAGAGATTTCTGAATTATTTGTACTCTCACAGCTTTTTATATATTCCTCTTATTGAGCACACTACTGTGAAACCTAATTGCTTACCAGTACGTATGTGTGTATATATATGTATGTGTGTATGTGTATGTGTGTGTGAATATATATGTGTCTATACATGTATGTGTATGTATATACATGTGAATGTATATGTGTATATATTTATATGTGCTGTTCAAACTGTGGATACAGGCTAAATTCAAAGCAAAGCTTTTTTTATGTTTTAAACAAGCAGATTTGAAGAAAAATAGATTTTAAAAAATGAAACAAAACAAATACATACTGTTATCTAATACTTTGCAGATCATAGTCATGGCTTTTCAAAAAGGGCAAACATAGCAAAGGTTATCATTATCAATAGACTTAGTTTTCAAGGATCTATGACAGGAAACTATGTTTTCACATAATAAATACTAACTTATTGTTTGGATAGTTATAACTAATTGTTAATATGCTAAGTAATAAGGAAAAAACTATTATTATAATTCTACAGGTTGGTAGATACTTCTACGTTTAATAAATTTTAGACAGATTTGTGAAAAATATGACAAAGACACAATTTTAAGACATTCAATAAAGGATAGTACATTATTTCACTAAATCTATGTGGAAACTCACCTTTCCTTTGTAGTAGAGAACATGGTTTTATATCGAGAGATTGATTATCCCCTAGCATTTGGGAAAGCATTAAAATGACATACACACTTCCAGGTACAGTTAAGATCAACATTTCTCTCTTTCTCATCCTATAATATATTCAATCTTTTATATTGTGCTCTCAACATTCTTTTTCAAATAGAATTCAATCCAGCAAATATTTATTGAGGTTCATATATACAAGACCTTGTACTAAGCTGTGAGTGGGTACAAATGTGAGCAAAACAAGATCCTTACCCTCAAGGAGTTTGCAGATACCCTGAGCCAATTTGTTTATGATCATGCTTTGCATGAAACTAGCTCTTTACAAGTGCGAAGGATTTTGTTTTTAAAGCATGGTATAGCTGCTAGAGGCAAAGCTTAATTAATCCTGTTTTATGCCCCCTAAGAGCCAATGATCAAGATAGAGAAAAGGAGATCCCAGAGACTTTTGCTTTCTTGTCAATTTTTAAAAGAGAACTTAAATTTAACCAGAAGAGTAGAAGTTTCTTTGTCATTCTGCTTTCATACTGAAGATTTAATGCCATTTAAGAACTAAACAAGTTCTTAATTATGTGTTACATTCAACAGGCAGCTAGAATATATACACTAAAATAGTAAAATCCTGTCCGAGGTTGAAAAATCAAATGTCTTGTGTTAAAACAGAAAAAAGCAGGTCTGTCATTAATCATGCTGGGAGGACAGACCCATAATATTAATTGCAAAATTAACAGGACTCATTTGTCCTCCCGAAGCTGTGTAATGGTTTTTAATGTCATGACCACCATCCTTTCCACCTTCTGCCTCCATTTGAGTGTTTTCTTACTAATGATGCTCCCAGGTACACTTTGCCGTTCCTGTCTATTATTGGGTGAAACTCAATTGCTAAATCATCATTGACTCATGACCATACTCAATACTAATACCTGCTTTTTCTGATCTTACCTTAGAAACACTAAAACCAGTCCAGAACTGATTCCCACTTCCTTGAGACTCTCCTCAAAATCCTTCATCAGGAGCCCAAATCTTACCAAAGACTCTTCCTTCTTTCTTGTTGGGAGCAGCAACTCACAGTCCCTCTGGAATGAGCTCCTCTTACTTAATTGAGGCAATACTTACAATTTGATCAGACTATAGGTTATCTCTGGTAATTTTTGGCTCATTAGATTTTAACAGCACATATGATTATGTAGAATAACAAATGCTTAAATAATAACACCAACAATATACCTCAGCATACTCTTCATAGTTGACCTGGGAAGTAAAACATTTAATTATTAAAAAACCTTTGTGCAATTTCTCTCTTTGCCTTATCTTTGCAGATGATGGTTATCTTTGCTTTCTTCCTGTCTGCCTGCCTACAGCTGCAGTTTTTGATGGTAAATACATTGATGATGAATCGGAAATTTGGAAATAAGCAAATATTACTTTACACATTTTTGCTTTGTATCCCACCCTTCTCTCCTTGTAGATATTTGTTTAAAACTCTTTCTGAATTTCTTCTAGAAAGAGAAAACTTCTGATGTATGCTTTTAAATGTACTAGAATAGTTACCACTGTTTTGGCGTAGGCAGGTGACAGAAAGGTATATAATTTCTCTCTATGATAAAATATGATATGTGTCCTTGTGCATAAGTAGTGTCCTATTGCCCATTTATTACTTTCTACAAGTATTTTTTCACTCATGTTTCAAAATAGAAAATTCTAACCATTAAACATTTAATTATGTCTACTCCATATACTATATTTTCTCAAAAAACAATTTGAGAGGACTATCATTAATTTAAACTATTTGGCTTGTCCAGTCACCCATAACTGAAGTCAGAGGTCAGAGGTATATTTAAAACTGCCTCCATTAATCTGCATACCTATACGATAGGAATCTCCTGTTTTCCCTTCAAATCATCCCTACTTGAATTTTCATGTCACTTATGGAATCCTTTGATTGAGAATTATATCTCCATCAGCCTGTCTGGGTACTGCTTTGAATTTGTCACTTTATGCTACTCTCTTCTTTTTCTGAATTTATCATCATCCGAGAAAAAGTCTTAACTAACTCTGTTCCCCATATATTGATATATATGGATAAGTAATATATAATCCTAAATATATAATATATAAACATGTAACAAACATATGTAATCTTTTCTTCATTCATTCATTGTTCAGTGGGCATTTAGGTTGTTTTCATATCTTGGCTAATATAAATAATCTCACTCTATGAGGCCAATATTACCCTGACACCAAAGCCAGGTAGTGATATCACAAGAAAAAAAATTACAGACCAATATCCCTTATGAACGTAGATGCAAAAATCCTTGACAAAGTACTAGCAAAATGAATTCAGTAGTATATTAAAAGAATTATATACCATGGCCAAGCAGAATTTATCCCAGGAATGCAAAGGTGGTTTAGCATTCGAAAACCAGCTAATGCAACACGCCATATTAATAGAATGAAGGAAACAAACCACATGATCAACTCAATTGATGCAGAAACAGCATTTGACAAAATCCAGCAACTTCTCATGATAAAACACCCAGCAAACTAGGAATGGAGGTTATCTACCTTAATCTGATAAAGACCATTTATGAAAACCTCACAGCTAGCATCATATTCAATGGTAAAAGATTAAAAGCTTTTACTGTAAGATCAAAGAAAAGACAAAGATATCTACTCTAACCACTTCTATTCAATAGCGTATGGAAGTCCTATTCAGGGCAATTAGACAATTAAAAAAAGGTGTCCAAATTGGAAAGAGAGAAGTAAAACTAAAAGAGTCACACATAAAAACACAATGTGTGCTAATAAACAAGTTTAACAAAGTTGCAGGGAACAAAATCAACATGCAACAAGCAGGTGTATTTCTTTTTTGAGACAGAGTCTTGCTCCATTGCCCAGGCTGGAGTGCAGTGGCACGATCTGGGCTCACTGCAATGGCAACTTCTGCCTCCCAAGTTCAAGTGATTCTCCTGCCTCAGCCTCCCCAGCAGCTGGGGTTACAGGCACACACCACCATGCCCAGCTGATTTTTGTATTCTTAGTAGAGAGGGGGTTTCACCATGTTGGCCAGGCTGGTCTTGAACTCCTGACTTCAAGCGATCCACCAACCTTGGCCTCCCAGAGTGATGGGATTACAGGTGTGAGCCACTGCATCCAGTCTATATAGTTGTATGTCTATTCACTGGCAATAAACAATACTAACATGAAATTAGAAAAACAATTCCATTTGCAACAGCATCAAAGAGAATCAAACCAACAGCTAAAACTATACAACTCTTTGAAGAAAACATGTAAATCTTTGTGACTGTGTATTAGGTAGTGGTTTCTCAAGTATGACAACAGCATGAGCAACAACAACAACAAAAATAGATACACTGGACTTTATCAAAATAATAATAAAAAACTTTTGTGCATCAAAGAACCTATCAAGAAAGTGAAAAGACAACATACAGAATGGTAGAAAATATTCGCAATTCATATATCCAATAAGAGACTGATCCAAAATATATAAAGAACTTTTACTGCTCAAAAATAACAACAAAAAACAAGCAACCCACTTAAAAATTGAGCAAACGACTCAAATAGTCATTATTCCACAGAAGATATACAAATGGTTCACAAACACATGAGAGATGTTCAACATCATTAAGCATTTGGGAGATGTAAGTCAAAACTAAAATAAAATGCCATTTTGCATTCACTAGGATACTATAATTAAAAACAAAACAGAAAATAAATGTTGATAAGGATGCGGAGAAATTGTAACACTCATAAATTGCTGGCAGGAATGTAAAATGTTTCAGGTACTGTGGAAAATAATTTGGAAGTTCCTAAAATATAATTAAGCATAGAATTATCATACGATCCAGTAATTCTACTCCTGGGTATATAGTCAAGAGAAATGAAGCCATATGACTTCACAAAAACTTGTACACAAATATTTACAGCAGCATTATTCATAATAGCCAAAAAGTAGAAACAATCCAAGTGCCCATCAACTAATGAATGGATGAAAAAGATGTGGTATATTCACACAATAGAATATTAATTTGGCCATAAAAAGGAATGAAGTGCTGATACACCCTACAAAATAGATTAACCTTGTAAACATTATGCTAATTGAAGTAAGCTAGACACTAAAGGCCACATATTGTATAATTGCATTTGTATGAGATGTGCAAAATAGGCATACCCATAGAGATAGAAAGCAGATTAGTGGTTTCAAGGGTTGATGGG
The DNA here is from genome assembly GCA_963573385.1 of Cacajao melanocephalus. NCBI lineage: Eukaryota > Metazoa > Chordata > Mammalia > Primates > Pitheciidae > Cacajao > Cacajao melanocephalus. The sequence continues at coordinate 7,750 of CAUYLG010019642.1, forward strand.
AGGGGGAAATGTGGATGATTCCTTGATGGGTAGAAGGTTTCTTTTTGGAATAATGATAATGTTCTGGAATTAGCTAGTGATGATGGTTGCACAGCATTGTGAATGTGATATGCGACTGAATAATACATAAAAGTGTGTAAATGCTAAATCTTGTGTTATATGAATTTTACTTCAATAAAAGACATCCTCTTGGAATAATATCTTTGATAAATTGTGAATTTTTAGACCCAAAGGAGAATTACTCTTATACTTTGGTGCCTAGAATGGGAACTCTAGGTAAAAAAGCATTTATTTCAAAATGTAGTAGGTTGGGTGCGTTGGCTCACACCTGTAGTCCCAGCACTTTGGGAGGGTGAGGAGGGCAGATCACCTGAGGTCTGGAGTTTGAGACCAGCCTGTCCAACATGGTGAAACCCTGTCTCTGCTAAAAAAAAAAAAATTAGCTGGGCATAGTGGCAAACACCTGTAATCCCAGATACTTGGGAGGCTGAGACAGGAGAATCACTTGAACCCAGGAGGTGGAGGTTGCAATGAGCCAAGGTGATGTCATTGCACTCCAGTCTGGGCAACAAGAGCAAAACTCCATCTCAAAATGTAATAAACATATAACTAATATTTCTCTGATTGTGCCACACATCACAAAATAATAGAAATGCTTGAACATTTGTAATAAGGGCTATAGGGTGGGTGGTGGGTGACAAGTGGAGGGGAGAGGAGGATAGCTAAGACATAGAAAAGGCATAAATAATTTTATATATTGGATAACATAACGTTTTTATTTTTAGATTTTGGAACATATTCTGTACCTCAGATGTTTGTCTACTCCAAAATCAATTTTATCTTTCTTTTCTAGTAAGAGAATCCCTGAGTTTACCAGAGCATACAGCTGTGTGAAAGTAAGATTATGTTTCCCAGTCTTTCTTTCAGCCAGGCATGTCTTCTGTTCAATGATACGTAAAGAAAATGGTGGCTTGAGCTTCCTAGTAACCAAATTAAGAGATATTTTACGACTTATTCCCATCTCATTCATCCTCCTACTGGCTGGAATGTGGATTGGATGGCTGAAACTAACACTATCATCTTGACTATAAGATAGTGGGCTAATAATGACTGTAGAAAAAGAATATAAAAGGATGTTCATGATGGGTTCTTGATGAATCTGGAGATGCCTTTGCAGATATGGAGTTTCCATCCAGACTAAATATGGATGAGATGGAAGTGAACTTCTATGTTGTTCAAGGCACTATTATTTTGGACTGAATGATTGATTACCACAGACAAACCTAAGCTTATCCAACTAGGGCTTTAATAAGACACATGGGAGAGAGATTTAAATGAGTTGAACATTCTGAAAGTTTTAATAAAAACTTTAAAGGGCATACATATTTCAGTGAAGATATACCCAAGGAATTAACATTACTCAAGTGCCTGATATTCAGTAATTAACATGAGAAGGACAGGGAAAGTATTAAATTCTATATTTAAACATAAGAAACTACTTGACTGCTTTGTTAAGTACACATTCTCACTAAAGTTAATGAGAATTCTAAATTGTGTTAAACAATATTATGATGGTAGAGTATTCTATTAGAAAGAAATCCACATTACTCTCAGATTGGATTTATGGCCTTTCAAAATGTGTGTGGGGCTATTGTCAACATAAAGAGACCCTCAAGATACCAGGATATCAGTATTAAGATAAAGCCCATAAAGAATTGCCTGAAAACAAGTCATATGACTAAAGAATTTGCTTCTCAGTCTGATTGGTAGAAATGTGAAAAACATGACCCATTTTATTATCCTGCTTGCTGCTTGCTTGGTTGTTTGCTGCAAAATGTTTACCACAAAATGTTCTATGTCTGTAAACATAAGGAAAAGGGTAGTTGGATTTCTTTTAAAATAAATACCATGGACACTCATAAATTAGATAGAGATCATGTGGATTAGCTCAACATCTCCATCAAAGTCATGGCATTTGGGGCTTGATCCTCTTGTTCCGTAGTCTGTCCCTGTAACATTCCTCTTGAACATGCTAAGATCTTTGCTCCCTCTGTACCTTCTAACTAAAATGCTGGCCTATCTCTGGTAGATGCCATGGATCCTTCATGGGCCTGACTTAAGAATAACTTTCAGAGAAATTATTTCCCAACGTTCCTAAAATGAATGAAATAATCCATAGCAAATGCTTAGCCCAGTACCTGGAATTATACCAGATTCTCCATAAAAATCTGTTAAAAGAATAGATTTAATGTTCAATAATGCACAAACAGTCAAATATGCAGGACACATTGAAAAATACTCGTGTTGAAGGTCTTAAGGTTTTTAGACATCTAATATGCTTAGTGTCTTGATTATTCCTGTAAACATTTAAATAAAGTGTTTAGGTATAAAACATATATTTAAGTATCTTACTTGAGTTAACTTCTCATGTTTGGGCAGAAAGCTTTGTCTAATTTACCTTCAGAATGATTGCCATAAAAATTGTATGTTATCAGCTCATGTTTCAAAGGAGCATCACACTATCTGTAGGAGCAACATGGCATATGAGAATGTTTATGGAACATTTAGAGCACAAGAAAGAGCAGGTTTCATGGTAATTAAACACATTCAAATTGTCACATGTTAACATAAATATGCTCTGGAATGAATGTGTCCATGATAGTGCTATGTTAAATATGAAAGAGATATTTCACAGAAAAAATTCATTTTCTTTTTTTTGGTAGCATTTGTTAAGCAGAATTTTACCTTCTCAGACCAAGATTTTACTTGACAAATGTTGACAAGTAAAAAAAGTTTCTGAAGCCACATCATTGGCTTGTTAATTGGCTGGAAAATGGAAAGTAGAATCAGACTTCACTGTTTTTTTTTTTTGTATTAGCCAGGAAAATGCTATCAATCCTGATTTTAAAATATGATGTTGTAATCCATCTAATCTTCAACACTAATTCTGTTATCTCAACTCTATATTTATATTCCTTATGTGAATGAGAAGAAACAATTGAACTTGCTTTGAAGTCTCTGTGGAAGTGGTTTAGTGGTCACATGAGGGTGGAAATCGGGAATTCATTTCTAATGGTGGAAGAGTGGTGAATGAAGTTGAAACAAATATTGTTTGCCTGCAATTGGTGAAACTGTGTATAAGGAGTTTGTTCTTTGGTAACTCGTACAGTTAAAGACTAGCCCTGACCTGAGTCCGGGAGATAAAGATTAGCCTGGCCAACTGGTGAAGCCCCGTCTCTACTAAAAATACAAAAATTAGCTGGGCATGGTGGCATGTGCCTGTATTCCTGGCTGCTCAGGAGGCTGAGGCAGGAGAATTGCTTGAACCCAGGAAGCGGAAGTTGCAGTGAGCCGAGATCGTGCCATTGCACTCCAGCCTGGGTGACAGAACGATACTCTGTCTCCAAAAAAAAAAAAAAAAAAAAAAAAAAGTCTAGACTAGTCACTAGCCCTGACAAAAGGTGATGTTATTTTCATGTACTATCTAAAATAGGGCTGCCACAGGCAATAGAGCTGAGTTTTCAATTCACTTGGCCCTACAGTTGTGAAATTTGGGGTGAATTTTTAGATATAAGAAATTTTCATTATTTCAAATTGTATGTTTATGGTATTTTATTAATATTATTTCAATGCTTAAATATTACATGAACACAATGCAAATTTGCATAAAATGCAACTTCATTGTGTGAAAAACAGGTAAATTTCCTGCAGTGTAGGGGACCCTGTAGTACATGGCATTATTTATTACTTCCTCTCACTGTAGGGATATCTCTGTCTCATTGACATCACACTTGGCTATGTAAGTTGAAGTGTCCATCTCTGTAGTAAAACTATATATCATGGCCCTGCTAAAATTGTATATCATGGCTCTGTTGAGTAACCAGGGTAGCTTAACAGGCTACCGTGTTAACGCAGCAGCCATGCAACTTGCTGTAGCCAATGGAATATGAGTAGAAGTGTATGTATCAGTTCCAAGCATAACATTTTCAGTCTCACGGATCTCCTTATCACTTTTCTTTCTGTCACAAAACCAGCTATATTCTAGGTGAAAATTGTTCTATCAACCTAGGTCTTGGAATAAAGATAGCATGAAACAGCCACAGCCTACCTATGATGAAAGCAAGAAACAACACTTTTGCTGTTGTGGGCTACGGAGATTTAAGGGGTTGTTATAAAGCATAACTTAGGCCAAACTGACTGATGTAGACCCCAAGGTGAAGAATATGCTGGTTATGAAAATGAATAACAGGTAATTTGCATCAGCAAGGACCCTATTTTATAATAGGGAAAGATATACCAAAATAATTACAAAACAATATGTCAACAGTGAATAGAACATATGTAAAGTACTGTGATCACACCAAAAAAAAATAGAGATGAATTCTATACAAGGTACTCCTCAGACTCCCTCAATTAGGGTTTGAGGTGTTTTAATTTGAAATGCTGTATAATTGTTCAAAGATTTCTTTTTAAAAAGAGGGCATTCTAGAAACAAGAAATAACATGTTCAAATGTATATAGGCATAAAAGAAAAATAATTTTTAAAGGAATAGCAATAAGCATGACATATTTTGGAAATGTTAAATGTCTGTAGGGGCATCTATAATATGAGGAAGTTGGGAGATAAATACAGAAAGACTGTTAGATAACAAAGGGTTTTATGTCCCATGCTAGAGAGGTAGTGAAGACACAGGTAGATCAGAGCTCCAATTTTGTGTCTACCATTAAATAATCTCCTCTTGAAAAAGAACTTTCAGTTTATTCATCTGTACAATGAGATCAACAAAACCTATCTCGTATATCTTGTTTGAAGAATAAAAGAAATATCTAACACTCAAAAAATCTTAGTTTCCTTCATACCTGTTATGCTAAGGAGGTGATGTTTCATGAAATGGAATGTGTTTTGAGTGTTTCTTTTTAAGAAAAGGAATGATAAGATTAGAATAATACTTTAGAAACATCACTTGGGCAGCATGTGGGTGGGGGATGACGAGAGAGGGACAGGAATACCAGTTAGGAGTTCAGTGTTATAAAAGAATCAAGAGATTATGAGAATTCAGGCTAAGGCTAAGGCAGTTATAATACTTGGCCTTTCCCTTTTCTTTGTATGACTTTCTTAGGTGACACACACATATAGCAATGCCCTCAATAGGACATGAGAGCACAAGAGTACCACTTGTAGTTTCCTGAAGTCTCAGTTTTCCAAAGGTGAATTCGATGCTGACTCCTTGTTTACCACAATAGTCTATAGACTGAACTTTTGCTATCAAGGGCCCTGTATTTTGGTACTTCCTAAGGTCTAGCTTACTAGGCCTCACCTCTTGTTTCCTTTCTTGTCCTTCTCTGCCACCACTTCTGTCCCATCCCCGTATTATTCTGTTAACCTGATAAACTGATCAGTGTAAAGGTGATTATGCACAAAATGCTTCCATTAATTACAGTTCTTATGTTTCCTTCCATCTGTGCTTTCTGAAGACTTAATTATTCCAAAATATAACTTCTTCTTCTTCACGTTATTATTATTATTTCACAATGAAGATGATGCTGGGTTCCATTTTTAAGAGCAATTATTCTCAAGCTTAACTGCTCATAAATTACCTGGTGGGGGGGTGTTTCAAACTCTCTCTACTCATGTCACATCCCATGCTATTTAAATCAGAACCTCGGCAATTTTTTAGACTCCCCAGATGATAGCAAAGTGAAGCCAAATTTCAGAAGCAGGGCTTTACAGAGTGATTTTCAAGCTTTAATGTGCATACAAATCATCTGGGGATCTTGCCTAAATGCAGATTCTGATCCCATAGGTGTGGAGGTTTGGGGTGACACCTGAGCTTCTACATACCTAACAAGCTCCCAAGTGATGGCGATGCTGCTGATCTGAGGACCTCAAGTTATGTAGCCAGGACTTAGTGCACCATTAGTGTCTCTGTCATAAAACTATTTTAGGGTATTTTAAATGAAATACTATTATTTGTGATTGTCAAGGCACATTTCTCTTCTCGCTCCTTGTTCCCAGGGCTGCATTTGGAATTTTGCCTAAGTATGTATCCCTTGTTTGGCCATCCCTATTACACTATAAGTAATTTATTGAGTGCTAATGAAAAACCAAGTGTGCTTTGTCTTAATAAAATATAGCTGAGATTTGCATATAGTGAAGCAATGCATTATATAATGTACCATTTTAAGATAACTTAATGGCCTTGGTATGTGAAAAGCTATGCTGTAGTGACCATTAATCAAGGAATTTTCAAATGATACTTAGGAAATAAATGAATAATCATAATTAAGAAGTTAAATGAAATTTTAACAAATGCCAAATAAGGCAAACCCATTTAGAATGACCTTTCCTGTCTTAAAAGGAGGTATGTATTATGAGACTAAATTTCATTTGCAGAGTAAAGGATGCCAATAACCCACAAGTTACCTCCTTCTCACATACAGTTCTAGATACAGGAGAAATAGCAAACTATATTTGATTTGCATTGGTTCTAGTTTTGGTGGATTTCAATAGAATTTTTGTGAAAATTTTCATTTTTTGTTTGTATGTGTCCTTTCTTACATGTGGAATACCCATTTCAAATGCTGCTGAATGGTTATTGAACCGATTTTTAGAATCCGGTCCCTAATGGTGCCTTTTTACTTCCGTTCATCAGAACTCCAGCAGGAAAGAATTTCCCTTTACCATCCTGTAAAGCAAATTCTACTACCTTGAAACTTGTGGACTCGGGTCCACTTTCGGCTAAGTCCCTGCACCTTATATCACACAGTTTCTAAACACACACACACACACACACACACACACACACACACACTCCCAAGAGTTTCATGTTTGATAAACTGTCAACCAGAAACGTGGCTCAAGGTAACAGATGGAACATATAGATTTATTTTTTCTCACAGAATCCTATTGGAATGACAAAGCAAATGATACAGACAGGATAAATCTGTTACAGCTTTGGGAAGGAAACAATCTCTGGGACAGAGATTTGGATATATTTTTGGAAGATAGAAGGGAAATATAGTTACATTGATGGATAAACCAGGGCAGGGGAACACATGACCCAGAAAACACAACAAAAAATGCACACTTATTTTTTTGTAAGTAACAAGCTCCTGAGGAGGTTGGTATTGTCTAGCAATATCTTTCTACCTGAGACTCCTAAACCAGAGAGCGAAGCCATGGGAGAAAGCAGGAAAGGGTTTCCAGATAATTTTTCAGGTAATTAATTAAGGAACTGTCCATGAAAATATTTGCCTGGTAAACAGGAAAATAAAATGAATTTACAGAAGGCACTCAGGTGCAGTAGATCTAGAGAATAACCTGTCCACATTATTCATCACCTTCCATGTTCCAGGCACTACTCCCCATGCTAGAACTACAGCAGTGAATATCTCAGTCTCTCCTCTCATAGAATGTATCTTCTCCTGGGAGAGGCCAACAATGAACAAATAATCCAAAATAAACATATATGTATACTGATAAGGATCAAGAAAAAAAATAAAGCAGGCAGCAAAGAGAGTGGTGTGGTGTTAGACAGGGAGGTCAGAGAGGAGCTCTCTGAGATAATGACATCTGAGCAAAGGCCTAATGGAAGTGAATAGAATGAGTAATGTGATGATCCGCAGTCAGCCTAACCATCCAACCAACCAGATGAGGGAGGCTGCAGGTTTGAGGCATATCAAGGAAGCCATGTGCCTAGAGTCACACAGTAAATGAGGGATGGAGTTGGAGAGAGATCCAGGACCAGATCCTGTAAGATTTTAAAGTCTAGGGCCTACAAGGCTACACTTTTATAAGTGTGACAGGAAAGTATTGGAGGCTGTGAGCAGTGAACACTCATAATCCCACTTATCTTTAAGCATCACTCTTTATTTGGAAAACCAGATATAGGCAGAAAAGCAAAAGATCCAAGGGACCAGTGAGAAGGTTATTGCAGGAGTTGAGGTCAAACAAGATGGTGGCTCGGGCCAAAGTGGTGTGATGGTGCTTGTGGGAAAGTGTTGAATCTGAGATACATTTTGAAGGTAGAGTTGATAAAATTTGCTACTAAGTTAGTTGGGTGAGTTGCAGGATATGAATCAAGGATAATTCACATTAAAATGACAGATCATTAGTCTCCAAGAAACATGTCCTGCTGAGGTAGTTTAAGCACCTGAATCCAGCCATGCCTCAAGCCTCAAGAGGAGGCTTGTGTAAAGGTTCTGATTTTGCTTAAATCCATTTAAAACAGACTGGAAAATCTGAAGAACCTATGGACAATGTCAAGGTATTTAGAAATGCCCAACTGACACAAGTAGTGTCACAACCTTTCATTTTGCAAAACCTATGGCTCTCTAATGACATTTTGTTGTTTTACTGGTCAAGAGTCTTTTTGTTTTTTCAGTATCTATGAAAGAGCAGCTGGTAACACTGTTGAATAAAAGCTCAGTCAGGATAAATTAGTTTCCAGTGCTGAGGGAATGTTCTTTCCTGCTTCTTTCATTCAGGCCTTGTTTATCTAAAGAATTGAACAACTTGGACCATAATGGTAACATGCTTTTCAAAGATGAACAAGCTCAGCAGAAATCCTGGGGTTGTTACTGCATCACCTCAGCCAGTCTCCATATCAAGTGGAATTCATCTCACGGCAGCGAATCAAGGATAATTGGCCATGAGCTTCTTAAATATCTCAGACTTTCTATCTTGTACTTTTTTTGTCCATACCTCTGATTCCAAGTATAGGTGGGTAGACAGTTTCATGAGGCTGGGACTTTCTTTTCTTTTCTTTACTTTTTTAAAAAAATTTATTCATTATACTTTAAGTTCTGGGTACGTGTGCAGATCATGCAGCTTTGTTACATAGGTATACACGTGCCATGGTGGTGGTTTGTTGCATCCATCGCCTTGTCATCTACATTAGATATTTCTCCTAATGCTATCCCTCCCCAATCTCCCCACCCCCTGCTATTCCCTCCCCTAGTCCCCAACACCTGACAGGCTCCAGTGTATGATGTTCCCCTCCCTGTGCACATGTGTTCTCATTGTTCAACACCCACTTATGAGTGAGACATGTAGTGTTTGGGACTTATTTCCTTTTATCACAAATTATAGGAATGGTGGTCATAATATAATAACATATTTCCCTGATGTCTTACAAAATTTAATAAAACTTGTTGCTTCAGTTTTTTTCTGATGGCCACCTAACTCTCACAGCCTCACATAACACTAATTGCTAATACTTATACAGAACTTACTATCTTCCCAAGTGCCAAACACTGTTTTAAATTATTTCCATGAAATATCCTGTTTACTCCAAATCCAAATTCTTGAGGCAGGCACTATTGTTTTCACTTCCTGACCCTTTATTTTGATAAATAGAGAAAATGAATCTCAGGAAGGGAAAATAACTTACTTCAGGTAACACTCTTTTAAAGTAGCAATGCCAAGATTGGAAGCCAGGTGGACTGACTCCTGAGCCTGCAGTCTTTACTACTCCTGGAAAAGAAAGAGTGGGCTGTGTAGGGTGCAGATTAGAGTTCCAGCCATTACACTGCACTCAGAATTAATCTACTAAGCTTGCATACTAGTTTCATCCTCATGCCAGTTTTCTTCCATTGGATATCACCCTACTTTCTGAGAAACTCCAAATGAAGGTTTCACTAATGATAGTCCACCATTTTTTCAGAGGTCTCAAATTTATAACTCTTTTAAACTTTAAATCAGGTGGGCAAAAAATTTACATAAATGGTCATGGAGTAAATATTTTAGGATTTGCAGGCCCTACAGTCTCTGTGACAATGACTAAACTCTAAGGTTATAAAGTGAAAGTAGCCACAGATAATATGCGACCAAAGGACGTGGGCTAGATTGCGACTTGAGTGCCTGGGGAACAAAACTTGAAGAGGCACTCATTTTCAGGATCATTTCAATGCAGGCTGCTGAAAGTGAATGTCTCCTTAAATTTTGTGCCTTGGGGCTTTACATGTTTCATCCTAGTTTCTCCCATTGAGTATACCAATGGGTATAGCTGTGTTCCAGTAAAATGTTATTTACAAAAAGAAACGGCTAAGCCCTAGAGTGGCCTTTGGGTTGTGGTTTGCAGATCTCTGTACTACATGCATACGATTTATCATAGTCTCTGAGTGTCTAATTATTACAAAATATATAATCCATACCTGAGTCATTGTAATCGTCTGCTCTCGCAATTCTATAAGGAACTACCTGAAACTGGGCAATTTATTTAAAAAAAAAAAAAGAGGTTTAATTGATTCACAGTTCCACAGGCTGTCCGGGAAGCACGGCTATGGAGGCCTCAGGAAACTTACAATCACTGCGGGAGGCAAAGGGGAAGCAGACACATCTTCCCATAGCAGGGCAGGAGAGAGAGATACAAGGGACAAGTGCTACACACTTTTAAACAACTAGTTCTCCTGATAACTCACTATCAGGAGAACAACAAGGGAGAAGTCTGCCCCCATGATCCAATTGCCTCATGCCAGGCCCCTCCTCCAGCATTGAGGATTACAATTCGACATGAGTTTGGGTGGGGACACAGATCCAAACCATATTAGTCATCTTTATATCCCTTAAGCTTAACAGAAGAGCATCCTGAAGATGACAGAAAGTGAATCAGTAAAAATGAAAGAACATATCTGCACAAAGACATAACTCTACAGCCTTTGAAATTGATCAGCCTTTAATAACTCACCAAAATACAAGTGACTCTGAGTTGAAAAATCTCAGATGTAGAAATAAATTTTGAACGAGAAACAGGGTGTGTTGCTTTTTTATGTCTTATAGAAGTGTGAGTTTATTTTTTGCTTGGAGGACGTTGAAGGAAAGGAGTTAATTTAGTGTTTTGGCTTCAGAAGAGCATAGAAAGAAGAAGAGAGAATATGGATTTCAAAGAGAAGTGGAATGAAGGAGAACACGACAACAATTTGGGGAAAAATAGCTAAATACAAAGTCAAGAATTAGAATAAGAACTTCAGCCAGCCATAGTTGGTTTGTTCTCTCCAATATCAATGCTGCACACTTAGACAAGTGGTTCAAACTTGAACCTGCATTTGGTCTACCAGAGGACTGAGACCTTGCCCTATGCATTTCACAGGATTAGAAGCAGTCTTACCAAGAATTTCTCCCACTAGAGTAAGTTCACACAATAAAATAAAATGAATTGAGGTATTTGACACCTAAAAGGTGATCATATCTTTTGTTGGTGCCATCATTGATAATTATAAGAGAGCGGGAATGAGGTAACTTCAACAAAGTTTCACGAAGTGAAACCACATGCAAAGAGATAAAGTAGGATATGAAGGTGATTGTAGGTGCTGTAAAGTATTGGACATGTTAATGTTATCAGATATGTGAGACACCCTAGTTTCTGAGAAATAAGTAGGCAGATAGATCAGCAGGAGATTTACATTTTACATGAAGATTTAAGAGCAAGAATAGGAGCTATGAGTTTCATAGTCATTATCAATACATTCAGTCAACAGTCAACATCTGAATATGTATCTACTATAAGAATCAAATGATAAACAAACAAAAAGACATCTTCTCTGAAACCTCATGCAACAAAATACATAAAATGGCAGACTAGTATATTAAAGGTTATTTTCAATATACTTTATTAATTTCTATTTTCCACTGATAAATGACATCAACGTATACTTGAATTTTTTCTTTTAGTGACTTGATTTTTAATCTCATCAAAGAAATACTCAGAAATGTGATGGTTATAAAAAAATGTTGGTATCCTATACATGGGGTCCTGCCTAACCTGTGATACCTCAAGTCAAAGGGTAAAATTAGGAAAGGTTGCCAGAAAAAGATCTTCAAAAGTCTTCATGGTTTGAATAAGCATACAAATGAAATCCAATTTGCATTATTAAATCAGTTTTTAAAATTATAATATTAGGCATTGTCCATTTCATATTCTGAAAGGTACAGCACATTCTGAGGGATAATAATCCAAAGAAAACATTTATAGTATAACTGGGTTGAATCATATTTTACTAATCAGCTTTAATAAGAAAACACATACAATTCTTTCTTCCACTACATCTACTCAGTGATGCTCAAAGCCATGATAAACTTGGATGTTGGACTGACTAGATTCCCTTTACCTTGAATTCTTAGAAGAGAGTAAGATAGACTTTGCCAATGTCATTGGACAATTGTAAATATTTTAATGTATTTGAATTTAAATGTGTAGGACATGAAAATAGTCTTATTTATTATGTGTATGTTTTAATTTTTCCTAATAACTCCAAGTTAGAGTCCTAATTTCTTTAGTTTCTTTCACCTAGAACTTTAACTATACCAATTAGGTAATTTCAACTGAACCATATGAGAAATTCACTTAATTCCCAAAGCTAAGACCAATTGATACATGCTGACTTTGAAGAACATCTTTCACTGTACTCTGTCAGAAAAAAAAAAAGAATCAAGAAGTTACAAAAATACAAATGCAGACACAACCTAAGAGGAAGAAAGATAAGGTGGATTTTGGTGTTTCCTAAAATTTTGTTTTCATTTTCATTCTCCTTTAGAGCTGATTTCTTCTCCCTCAGAAAGCACATTTCTTCTTATTCAAACACGTTTTTCCTTGTCTATCATTTTAGCAGTTGATTGAGTTTCATGTCACTACTGGACTAAGATAGGGCCAAAATTTGTTCATCACCTGCCCAGCATACATTTTACTTTCTTCTTTTTTATTTAGAATTGTTTGTACATAACAAGGAGACTCGAGTGGCCCTATGAAGCACAAGATGACCATTTCTCTTACTACCTCAAAGAGAAGGTCTCAGTTGCATAGCTAAGAGATTTTGGAAAGTTTATTGTAAGTTATAGCTCTGTGCTTTCTAACAGGCTTAAAATAACTCGTCCTTTTTACAGTTCTTTTTGCCTTTACTTCTCTATTCACTTAACTGTTTATAAATGTATACTGCTGGCAAACTCAAATTGAGTCAAATCCCATAGGAACCCAAGTTCAGAATCTTTTTTTATTCTTCTATATTACTTATGTTGTGTGATGAGCATAAGAGAATTGATAAATGTGCCCTTCCCTGGGATGGGAAGTTAGCACAATACAGTACCATTTTTTTTCTTTTATCATCTTACATATCAGAAATTGCAGCATAAAGTAGGATATGTACCATATTTACCTGAAAACTCTGACCACTTTTAAAATCTAGTAGTACAGTCAAAACACAGCTGTGAGACTTTTTTTTTTTTTTTTTTTTTTTTTTCAGACAGAGTCTCGCTTCGTCGCCAGATGCCAGGCTGGATTGCAGTGGCGCAATCTTGGCTCACTGGAACCTCCACCTCCCGGCTTCAAGCAATTCTCCTGCCTCAGCCTCCCAAGTAGCTGGGACTACAGGCGCACGCCACCATGCCCAGATAATTTTTGTACTTTTAGTAGAGATGAGGTTTCACCATGTTGGCCAGGATGGTCTTGATCTCTTGACTTCGTGATGATCCGCCCGCCTCGGCCTCCCAAAGTGCTGGGATTACAGGAGTGAGCCACCGTGCCTGGCCAGCTGCGAGACTTTTACAAGTGCAAAATAAAAGCAAATTCTAGATAATTCTGAAAAGGTGGTAGTGTGGGAAGCACCAGGAATCTATCTCCCCATTAAGACAACAACTGCACTGACAGAATCTGCTTGATGTAACTATTTTGAAATGCTGGAGTCCATTGAAGGCTTTTAAATTTCAGGAGAAATCTTAGAGGTTAAATTACAGTTAATTTCAGTCAATTTTAGCTAAGAGCTAAAATTACCTATCCTTCACCCCAGCCATGTAACAGATGGCTGAGCATGCATTCCAGGAGCAGCTTGCACGTAGTTTAAGGGGGCCAGAGTAAGCAAAAATCACCCTGTTCTCCAAATATCAGGGGTCTGTGCTCTTAGGCCTGGTTGCTGCTTGATGATCACAGAGGTGTAGAGAGACAGGTGGGCATTGTTTTTGCACCTTCTCCTATTGTTACAAGCCCTGCCTCCCTCTGTTTCAATGGACTTTTAAGGATTTAGAGAGCTGATGACCTTCCCCTTCCACCTGCATTTTTCTCTTTATCTGTTTGGGTAGACAGATATTAAAGACTAGGACTTTCAAAAGTAAGTGCATATATGGGGAAAATTAGAAAATTGTTGTGCATGCCCAGAGAAAGATACAGACCCAGAAAAGACTGGGAAAACCTTAAGTTTACACCTCAGGATAATTATTCTCAATAAAATACCCTACAATAATGAAAAAGACAATAAAGAAAATCAATAACCATAAGCAGTAGTGATAGGAAAGGGGAAGATTCTAGTTTCTGGAATTACCACATTATTAGATTCAATGCTCAGTTTTCAACAGAAAATCACAAGACATACACAAAGAGATAAAAGTATGCCTATTTAAATAAAAATAAATAAATAACCAGAAATGATCTCTGAAAAAGACATGATGGCGTGTCTACTAGACAACGAGCTTAACACAACTGTCTTAAAGATACTCAAAGAACTAAAAGAAGATGTGGAGAAGTAACAAAAATAAATAAAATATAACAAATTCTGGAAACTTCTAGTGATGAAATGTGCAATAACTGAAAGAAAAACTTACCAGATGAATTTAAAGGCAGATTTCAGATGAGAGAAAAAAAATCAGTGAAATTAAAGGTATGACAAATAAAATTATTAAGACTCAGCGATAAAAAGGAAAAAGATTAAAGATTGAAGTAAATAAAACCTAGAGGACCTCTGAGACACCATCATTCAGAACAATGTACACATGTAGAAGCTCTGGAAGAACAGAAAAGTAAATAGCAGTGAAAATATTTGAAGAATTAATGGCTGAAAAAAATTCAAAATTGGATGAGAAACATGAATATAAACATCCAAAAAGCTCATTGAACTCCAAGTAAGTTGAACTCAAGAGACATACTGAGATATATACTCAAACTTCCAACAGACAAAAAGAGGAAATCTTAAAAGCAGTAAGAGAGCAGCCACCTATAACATAGAAGACATCCTCAATAAGATTACTAGAAGATTTCTTATCAGAAGCTTTGGAGACCGGATGTCAGTGGGCCCATATAGTCAAAATATTAAACAAACAAACAAATGAATAGTTAACTAAGAATTCCATATGTATAACAAATTATTCTTTAAAGCTGAGAGATAAATTGAGACATTCTCAGATAGATAAAAGCTAAGAGTTTGCTAACACTAGACGTGCCCTGCAAAAAAATGCTCATGTTCTCTTGGGGAAATTTAAGGCTACTGGACAGTAACTCAAAGTTGTCTATGAAAGGAACATCTCAGTAAAGCTCCAGTTAAAACAGGTAACAAAAGACTAGTTCTAGCTTTTATGGGCTTTGTCATTCTGAAGTCCCAGAAAAAGTATGCACAGAAAGATGGCGTACTAATCTCAAATTAATGAACAGTAGCCAAACACTTTATAGCCTCATCTAGACAAGTCTTTCGCAGACTACTTCAACCAGATATGAACTGATAAGAGACAAATGGAGATGGGAATGCTTCTGTATCTGTCTTTTGAAGAATAAAGCAGTAGCTTTCTCTGATGTTCCATTGTTCCAATGCACAATGTTCCATTGTTTCTTAAACTCAGGGACCAAGATGACAAATCTCTAGAAACCGTGACTTTTCCATCCTTCCAAATTCTCAGAAAGATTCCCTGGAGAGAATGAGGCCAACTGTAATAAATGTAACATAAGAAATTATGGCTGAGCGTGGTGGCTCATGCCTGTACTCTCTGCACTTTGAGAGGCCAAGGAGGGTGGATCACGAGGTTAGAAGTTCAAGACCAGCCTGGCCAACATGGTGAAACCTCCGTCCTTACTAAAAATACAAAAATTAGCTAGGCATGGTGACAGGTGCCTATAATCCCAGCTACTCGGGAGGCAGAGGCAGGAGAATTTCTTGAACCCAGGGAGCAGAGGTTGAAGTGAGCTGAGATCATACCATTGCACTCTAGCCTGCGTGACAGAGTAAGACACTGTCTCAAAAAAAAAAAAAAAAAAGAAAAAGAAAAAAAATTATTATAGGCAGTCCTAATGAAGAGCAAATAGATGAGGCTTGGTTATCTCTAAACCAGACCCTGGGACAAGGGTCTGAATGCAGGTAGTTTCTATAGGATGTGATTTCATGTAAAAGAGTAGGGAGTAATGTAAGATAAGGAAGGGATCAAATGGAAAATTTCCTATATGGGCAACTGGGACTCACAGTAAATCTCTGGGAAATTGTGCAGCACTTGCCTCCAAGTTGTCACACCTGAGGGCAAAGAAACTTGATATGTATCTGCTACTCTTTTCCAGTAGCCACTGAAGACTGTTCCCAGGGTGTTATCTCCCTGTCATGGATGCCTTCTCACCAAGCATGCTCCAAGCAAAGAATGCCCTTTGGTGTAGAGATCAGGTATTTGCAGTAGAAGACTTTTAAAAGGTAAGAGAATGGTAAATGCAGAGAGGATAAGTTTGATACATCAACTGTGTCTGCCACTGCTTGGTGGTTCCATTTCAGTATCGTTAGTCAAAAGTCTGGAGAATTGAGGAGAATAGAAAAATACGGAGAGACAGACTCTAACAAACATGATGGACTCATCCATCTATAGTCACTTTGGGCAGGAAATAATTTTCTTTGCCATCTCATTATTTTCTTTACTCATCTGTTAAATTAGGATATTAATATTTCCTATCCCATAAGGTATATGTGACATTACATGAGTTAATATGTGTGAAGCACTTAGAGCCATGTTTGGCTCATAATAACTGCTCAATAAATGGCTCAACTCTGCCTCGTCTGTAGGGTTGAGAATATATTGGAAGTCTTATTCCAACGTATGACACAGAGATGGAACTCCCTCTTAATTATTTTAATGTCTTAATCCTGGTTGTATAAGAATACAGGAGATTCTTGCCTCAGTAAAGTGGATATTGCAAGCCCTTGGACGAACCTTACCTCCTGGACACTTCCTTTCTTATTACAGTTTCTTCTACTGAGCAGTCTATATGGCTAGCTTCTGCCTTAGTGCCTTGCCCTGTATTCACACCTTCACCAAGGATGGAGCCTTGCCCCTTCCTTGCCAACGAGCCTTGTTGTCAGTACCCTGAGCTCTACCAGCCTCTCCACTGGATATGGACACTGAATCCTCAAGATGTTCTGGGGTTTCCATCCAAGGAGATAGAACCTACTACCTTCTAGTATCATGTACTGCTAGATATCTCAACTGTTCATGTCACTTTACTATAGGCCCTTTACATGGAACCCTAAAAGTACGGAACAACAGATGAACTGGATTTAGTAATAGGATCCACAAAAGCTCCGCTACTTAAGCCCCAAACCAAATACACACAAGCAGGATGGAAGAGTGACAAGCAATGACCTAAGGCTTGGCAAAAACAGGGTTAGATAGCATGGCAAGCCCATAAGAAAACTCGCCAACATGGCCCAGTCTTTATTCCACATAACCACACTCTATCAACTCACACAGAGCCAGGAGAAGCAGGCTAGCAAGCTGAGGCTGTCCAATATCTGGAAACCAAAACTGGGCCTTGGGAAATTGCATTCAACTACCCTATGCAGGGGTGAGACCCCGAGACATCAAAGATCCTGAGGCCCTGGTGACAAAGACAGGGTACACCTTCCTGAGCCACTCTGAAGAGGCTGAAAGAGGGAGGCCCAGCATAAGCACCTCAGCATCTTCTTCCTTGTTCTTTGATCTCACTGTTAAAGCCTCAAACTAAATGAAGGCCACCAGGTTGTCTGTATCTGATGCCTCTGGTTCGCAAGCTCTTTTGTAGCACTGGACTCTGCCTCTAGCCTCTGGTGAGTCACCCCTGACAAGGCTCAGCTTTTTATCTGGTATTCCAGTCACCTCTGCTTTTCCTTCCAGGTAGTTCCACACCCTGAGCATGTCTGGAGTTGAACTTCTCTGGGATTAGTCCTCTCCTTAGAGAATGGTGGCCACTGATAATGGCTCTGCCCAGAACAGGGGTGGCAGAAAGGTGGGGAGGCAAGCCTAAGGATGAAGGGAAAATACTGCTTTCACCTTAGTGGCCCTTCCTCTACTCCGATTTAGAGCAAATGTTTGCTAATAGTGGTCTCTTTCGAAAATGCATTTGCATGTGCTGGGACATACTAGTGGACCGAAACTAGCTGGAAATTTGACTGTTTAGTAAACGTAAAGAGTGATGGATTCTCTTAGGTGCACATGACTAACAAGAGGTAGTGTCCATTTTAATTAAAGATCTGGTTGAATGAAGAGTATGCTTCATTGCCTTTTTTTTTTTAACTTTAAAATGTTTCACAAGTAATAAATGTTCATTATAGAAAAAGCAGATAGGTCAAAGCAAACTTAAGAAAAAATCTCTCTTCATCCCACTTCTCTGAAATAATCAGTTCTTTAAACATTTTTGTGCAAACTTGCCATATCTAAATGCACGTATATAAATAAATGTCTATCTGAAAAACAACCAAACAAACAAAGCAAAAGAATTCTAGCAATGTCCTCATTACATTTCATTGCTTCAAGGCATCAGTTTTCTTTCACTCAACTCAACTGCCATTTCTGTTAGGAAGTGACTTGACAGATACACAACATGAGCAGTGGAACCTCACGCTTAGCCCTGGGGTCTGCAAGCCAGTACAGACAAGCAGCATGAATTTAAAGGAACTTTGCAGTCCATTGAAAAGTAGGAAGTAGAGTGATTGCAGATCTGTAATTGGCTCTGTATCCATCAAGATCTGAGGTCTCAATAGGCTTGTCCTATTCCAGTTTGCTTTACCTTGAAACAAAAATTAACTTGAGGATTCAGGGACTGAAAATCATTTGTGAGAATTCAGTGTATGAGGGAATGTATATGGGAATACATAGAAGCAGAACTATGAAGAAAATAATCTTACTGCTTTTTCAGAGGTTGGCTTTTATCTGATAATGGAAGTCAATGACGGCTTTTTTGCAATGGAAAATATAATGCCTATTTTACCTGGGGATGATTTATTCATTCAGTATGTATTTACTGAACACATATTTTCAGAGAATTAGATATTCAGCTATAAACAAAACAATAATTACTGCTGGTATGTCAGGACCTTCTACCTTTAGGCCACTAAAATTGTAATCAAACAAGCAAAAGAAGAGAAATGTGATAAGTGCTGTGAGCAATATAATAGGTACATTGTGTTGTGAGAGCATCTAACAAAGATTTTCACCTTTATTGGGGAATTCTTGGTAAAGAAAGTGACATTTAAGTTAATGCAGAAAGGTAAAATGTATTGGGTATGGAGGAAAAGAGAACACTAGGTAGAGGGACCAGCATGTAGCAAGAGAAAGTGAAAACAGGCTTGTGTCGACGTCAGGCAAGTAGTAGGCATGTGGTGCAAGTTGAGGACTGAGAAGTCAGTGGGTAGCACACCTCCAAGTTCCTTTGGACCACGTTTACGTCTTTCCCCTTATAACAAAAATGATAAAAAGACATTGAGTGTTGGAAATATGCAAGAGTGTATAACAGGAAGTGCTATAGATGAGGATTGTGTTAAGAAATGATCATTGTGGCCACATAAATATTGGCTTAATTTTTGGGAGGAGGGTGTTAGGAGATTATTACTATAATCCATAGTAAAGATCATTTTTATTTGGACTAAGGTAAACAAGGGCAAAATTTACACAATTAGATGGTTCTGAAAACTAGTTGAGGTATAAAATGGACAGAACTTGACAGACCTCAAATGGTTGGGACAGGAAAACACGATTTCTAGGTTTCTGGTTTGTGAAAATGGTTTTATGTCAGTACTCTTCAGTTGATAGGGGAGACTCTGGGATATGACAATATTAGGATGCTTGGTTGTGGCAAGACACAAAGGAAACAAGAAGACAAAAGTAGACCTAGGATAAACCTGATACTAACAAATTAATACCATCTAGCACTTCCCAGAGTTTGTTAACATATATCCCATATGGAATGCTTTATTACTGGTATCTTTTATTAAAACACAAAGCTAAGAAAAGTTACTAAGTTTAAAATCTTGAAGGTTCTTAGAATTTCATTTTTATTGACAAAATCATATATATTTATGGGATAAAATGGGATGTTTTGATACACAGTAGTGATGTGGAATGATTAAATCATCCTAATGAAATATATAGGCTCCCATGGTTTTCTTTTTATGCTAAAAACATTTAAAACCTACTCCTTTAGTAATTTGGAAATCTATAATGCTTTATTATTTATTATAGTCACCAATTTGTGCAATAGTTCACTAAAGCTTACTCTTTCCATTTGACTGAAAGTGTGTATCATTTGATCAACATCTTTTCTTTCTCCATGACACAGAAAGATAAATACATCTTTGCTCACTTATATGTAGGATCTGGATTTCAGTTTTAATAACCTGTAGCTGTCTCTGGATTTTAGCGGTAACCTACTAAAAATGTGTAAGCAAAATAGTCAAGTCACACTGATGCTCATATATTTGTATAGAATTATCTGTTTCTTAGTTTCACTTATCATATATATATTTACCTGGAAGTGGAGACCTGAAAATGATTTTACCAGATGTTCTGAGAATAAACCAGTGTAATATCTTAGAACACTTGAGGTTTTAAATATTCTATTTAACATTCAATTTCTTTCTTTTCATGTTACCAGATGATAAGATTTGACTGTGTCCCCACCCAAATCCCATCTTGAACTGTAGCTCCCATAATTCCCATGTGTTTGGAAGGGACCCAGTAGGAGATAATTAAATCATGGGGTAGTTTCCTCCATATTGTTCTTATTGTAGTAAATAAGTCTCAGGAGAGCTGATTGTTTTATAAGGGTTTCCTCTTTCGCTTGACTTTCAGCCTCCTTTGCTCCTTCTTCACCTTCCACCACGATTGTGAGGCTTCTTCAGCCATATGGAACTGTGTCCATTAAACCTCTTTCCTTTACAAATTGCTCAGTCTTGGCTATATTGTTATTAGCAGCATGAGAACAGACTAATACAGCATTCCGGGTCAAGGTATCATAATCTCTCATTTAGAATACTGAAATTGTTTTCTAGCTGGTTCTCTCCCATTCACTCATGCCTCTCTTAAACATTTTATCTTCTAAACTGCAAGTTATTCTTTGAAAACTCAAATTTCTCATCTCATTAAAATCCTTTAAGGACTACATCATTCTTTAGACAATGACCAAAATTCATTACTGGACAACTTTCCCTGTAGCCCTGAAGTAATTATTTGTTGTGTTTTCTTTAATTTAAAAACGCAGTTGTAAATATGGATTTACAACATATCTTTAAGTACTTACAGGTTTGCCTACATCAGACAGATCTGTCCACATCAGCATTCTTATCTCTTTTGCTTCTTATTCTAACTGCATCGACACATTGAATTTCTCATGTGTTCCTTCTCACATAATCCTTCTTTCTTCAGAATGCTTGGGAATGCCTTATTTTGTGAGTCCTCTGTTCTCTTGTATCTGCATTTGATGTCTCATACTTGTGGAATTAACAATATTTGAATATTAAGTCAATATAAAATGTTTAAAGAAATCAAAACAAAATGCACTTTTTTTGGTCAGTCATACATCCCCTCCATATATGGTACAAATCTCTCCCTAGACTAAATCAAATACACCTGGTATGAATTCCCATGGTTCTCAGTCTGGAACTTATAGTTAAATAATAAGTTACACAAATCATCATATGTAAATAATACATTACATAAATCATTTTCTACTGAGGTTTTTTTTTTTTTCTGGCAGAATACAAATTCTTTGAGATCAGAGCTAGATTTGTGTTTTTAAATATTCATCTTCTTTATTAGAATATAAACTTCTTGAGCAAAGGGATTATCATAGATTCTTCACCACTGTCTCTTAAAAAGCCTTATACTGTTCTTGGCAGATGGAAGTCTCTCAGTGACTATTTGCTGAGAGAAAGAATAAAAATAGATTCGTAGATACTCTTTATTTTGGTGTCTCAAATTAAGAAATGTGAGTTTCATTTTGAGTCAGGAAAAGTTGGTGATCTTACTTTTCACTTAGTTGAAAAGGATGGGATCATTTAATAGGCAGCTTCCAGAGTATGACACATTGTGGTCATACTCTAGCTTCTCTGATGTGACTTGAAAGAGAAAGCTCAATAGAGCCTGTGCTGTGGTTTAACAAAATGGTGCTGAGTAGCTCTTCAGGTCAACAGCACTTGAAAAATGCATAAGGAAAACCAATACTCCAAGTGGACATCATTATAAGGCATTATTAAATGAATAATAGAGAAGACGTAATTAAATGAAGATCTAGAAAGCTCCTCTAAACGGCAGTACATTGAAGAGCAATAAGAACACATGGGCACAGAGAGGGGAACATCACACACTGGGGTATGTTGGGGGAGTAGGGGAGGAACAACATGGGTGGGAGTTTGGGGAGGGATAACACTGTGACAAACGCCTGTTGTAGATGATGGGGGGGATGGAGACAGCAAACCACCATGGCATGTGTGTTATGCAACAATTCTGCAAGATCTGCACATGTACCCTGGAACTTGAAGTACAATTAAAAAAAAAAAAAGAAATCTGAGAGTGACAAGTAACTATTTATGTCCACCACCATCTTTATAGTCTTAGAGTTTATATTTAACTCATTTTCAGTTGGCATAAATTGATAACTTACTTTCTGTAAACTTGTTTGTATATGTTTGAGTTCATAAAGTAATTTTTCAACTAGGGTTGGGTTCAACTGAAATACTAACATCTCTTGATGGGAGCTCCCAGCAGGTAATAACACATGAAAATGGGACTTATATATCTTTAAGATGAATTATCAAATACTTAAAAGAGTTTACATTTAGGAACTGGAAAACCCAATTTTAAAACAATTTTAACTAAATTTAACCAACCATTCTGATCAGCTATTTCAACATCATGGCATCTAATACTTCCCATACTGAATTCTAGTTACTATTTTCCCCCTAAATACAACTATATTCTCAAAATCATCTACAATTCAGACCTACATTTAGACCTAAGTATCCTAGGAGAATAAGTTCAGACATAAGGTAGCCAAATTAAATATTTGTGGTTAAAATAACTGAGTTTATAAGTTACATGCACATACACATACACTGTGACAGATGAAATGGTCCTTTTTTAGTTTCTTCAAATTATATTCCTTTAAAAACATGCACTTCAAAAAGATAGAAAATATTTTATTTGAAATGTAAGAATTTTCTGCTGCTTTGACAAAAAGTTGTATTTTATGAAAGACGTGATTATTGGAAGATGTGAATATGTTTTAACCTTCCTGGGATGAAACGAACAGTAAAAAATAAAATATGTGCAATAAAACAGCATTGTAATTCTTACCTTTGATAAAACTAAAACCTGTGGGACCTTTTTTTTAATAGCGTGAATGTTTATATTCACTTCAACCAGTTTTTCCTTCTCTAAGTAATGTAGTAAACATTCATTTTGATGACTTCAAATTTACTTCTAAATATACATGGCATTAGAATATATATTTCCACCCTGAAGTATTTTCTGACCATTACCTCCAAATGTCAGGGAATGATTATCACTTGGATGTTCTTTCTGCCATCTCAAATGCAGCATATCTTAATCATCATTGTCTTCCCACTTTGAGTTTTTATTCCTGTTGAACACAATAGTAGCTTAAGTCACAATCCTAATTGTGTACGTCTTCTCTTTCACTAACTTTATCCCCATGCCTAAAATACCTGAAGGGTTGGATGTTCTCTATGTTAAACACTCTTCGAAGCAAAGCAAGTTACAAATAAGTAAACGAGCAAGCAAATTTATTAAGTAAAAATAAAACCCACCTGGTATGGTGGCTCCTGCATGTAATCCCAGCACTTGGGGTTGCCAAGGTCAGGAGTTTGAGACCAGCCTGGCCAAACCCTGTCTCTACTGAAAACCCAAAATTAGTTGAGCGTGGTGGCACGTGTCTGTAGTCCCAGCTACTCAGGAGGCTAAGCAGGAGAAGCACTTCAACTTGGGAGTTGGAGGTTTCAGTGAGCCAAGATGGCTCCGTTGCACTCCAGCCTGGGCAAAAAGAGTGAAACTCTGTCTCAAAAAAAAAAAAACCCGATTATAAATAAAATCCATAATTATATTTTAGTAAACAAGAATATAAACTTTAAAAAATATTTCTCCTGATCAATCCTTCATCTTGACCTGGATGCATGACTTTTATTCTCATCACAGTTGTTTCATTCTAACTCAGAGCATCACGCCCAAACCACTCAAGTAAAATTTCATCTTCCTTCTCAAACACCACTGATATGTTTATCTTACCACAATACAAAGTAATCAGAAAAACAAACAAAACCGTAAACAAGTCTAACTAAAAACCATCAAAAAAGAAAATAAAGTGACTAAAACGAAAAAGGAAACAGCAGCAACCCTTTATTCACAGTTTTGCTTTTGGTGGTTTCAGTTACCCACAATCAAGTCATAAATTGTTCTCTGTTCTGAGAAGGCTGATGAAATCACGTGCCTTCCTGCTCTATCCCGCCGGAGACATGAATCTTCCCTTTCTCCAGCATCTCCATGCTGTCCTCACTACCTGCAGGATGGTCACACAGTACCTGTCATGGTTATCAGATCAACCGTTTCGGTGTCACAGTGCTAGTGTTCAAGCAACCCTTATTTTACTTAGTATGGCTCCAAAGCACAAGAGTACTGATGCTGGATATTGTTATAATTGTTCTATTTTATCATCAGTTATTGTTGTTAACTTCTTACTGTGCCTAATTTGTAAATTAAACTTTATTGAAAAAAACCTTAGTATATATAGGGTTTAGTACTATCTGGAGTTTTAGATATCTACTGGGGGTGTCTTGGAGCATTACCTCCAGGAATGAGAAGGGACAACTGTGTGCTAAATTCATGCCTCAAAACATGTACAGTGCCAGAGAATATCCAACTTGGTGGCCTACCATCTTTTTTTCTGCTGAAGCTTTTCACTGATTCAAACTTTTCTGTCTGTCCTTCATGCTTGCATTCTTCATATTTACTATAAAATATTTATCATTTAAATTGTCATTTAATCCCCTCCCTTGATTTTCTATAGTTCAGAAATCGTATCTATACTTGGAATCAGAATCGTGTTATCTCCTGCCTGAATGTTTCTATTAATCGTGAGAATAGGGTGATCTACATTGTTATTGAGTTAGGAGTTTTCATATTAAAGTGTATTTATGTTATATTTTCAGGTGAATGTATATTATGTATTTATATAAATTGTAAACCCTTTGAGGTCATAAACTGGGATGTAAAAAAATTAAAGGATATTTATGTTGTATTTTCAGATGAATGTATGTTACGAATTTATAAAAATTATAACCCCTTTGAGGTCAAAAACTGGAATATAAAAAAGTGTATTGTGTGGTGTCTTTTTGATATCACAAGCAAATCTTGTGTAAGTGCATTTCATTTAGTATACTATCAAAAGAGATTTCTTAATTTTCAAAATTTTGAATTTAATTTTTAAAAAATAATATGAACTACATACTTGCCTTTGTAATAAGTTAATCATACCAAATGATGACTATCACTATTAACAATGAGATACCTGGAAAAAATACATAAAACTTATATGAATGAGGTGAGCATTAGGATTACCATGACTTGTATAAATAAAATTTCAGGACTGTTGTGTAAGGAGAGAAAAAGAAAAACAATCTTGCTGAACTGAGAAGAAAGAGATTATGATTCTGGGAGGCTGAAGTAGCTGAAATTTTCAGGGAAAATTACTAGAGAAAAAAGGATTATACAAGGAAAGAGATTTAGAAACATGGACAATTTATAATGGTTTTACTTAGAATTTTTCATCTTTATAATGGTGAAAAACCAATGGGCATTTAGTAGAAACTGTGCTTTGAGTATTGATACAACTACTCTGTCATTTACCTTCGATATTCAATAAATTGCCTGAGCTATTTAACATTTTATTACAAAATAATCTTTGTGTTAGATGATTTTACCCAAGTTGTAGGCTAATGTCAATGTTCTGAGCACATTTAAGGTAGGACAGGCTAAGCCATGAGGTTCAGCAGGTTGGAGATATTAATGGCATTTTTGATTTACCATATTTTTAATTAATGATGGGTTTATCAGGACAAAACAACATTGTAAGTCGAGGAATGTTTCAGGTATAAGTCCATATTTCATATTGGAAAGGGAGTACACCTCCTCTTGATAAGGCAGTACACAGTTTACTGCATAAGTAATTCCTACTTTACTAGAGAGACAATGACTCAAGTTGGACTACAAAACAAAAGTCTTACATATCCATCTAGAGTAATTTTAATGACACAGTTTATATTAATATTTCATAGTGACTTATGACTATCAGTCATAAAAAATAAAAATTCCACAACAAAGTCTGGATTTGTACCACAAGTATAAGCCAAGACTGTCAATGAAAGACAAGGTACATGCTCACCTATATGAGCATAAGCCTCAAAGGAATCAGCAATATGAACAGGCTTAAAAAAGAATAAAGAGATCGGATAATGAGGTCAAAAGATCGAGACCATCCTGGCCAACATAGTGAAACTCTGTCTCTACTAAAATATAAAAATTAGCTGGGCGTGGTGGCGCACGTCTGTACTCCCAGCTACTCAGGCGGCTGAGGCAGGAGAATTGCTTGAACCTGGGAGGTGGAGGTTGCAGTAAGCCAAGATCGTGCCACTGCACTCCAGCCAGCCGACAGAGAGAGACTCTGTCTCAAAAAAAAAAAAAAAAGAAGAAGAAGAAAGAGGAGAAGAAAGAAGAAGGGAAAGAAACAGAGGAGGAGGAGGAAGATAAATAGGGTGAGGAGGAGGAAAATTAAGTGGAGAAAACGAAAAAAAGAAGGGGAGAAAAAAGAAACCTTAAGATGCCATAATGAAGACAGAGCTCTAGAATAAATGAGATATCACTGCTTTTTCCAAGTCTATCTGCTATTTCATGAGAATCTTCTATTCACAAGTGGATGAAAAAATAGCTAATGATCATTAAATAGTTTTTGGATTATGTTGAATTGGATTAAATTTTATTAAAGGAAAATGGCAAAAACCATACAATAAAGGTATTGCACATGAATAGCAACAAAAGGAAATGGGGAGATTTGCTCTGTAGTAGGAGTTGCTTTTAAACATGGAAAGGGAAATGAATTAAATGCATACTAAAGGCCACCATGGGATTTAACTAGGAGGAAAGTGGAACATTAGGAGGAGCTCAATTTTAATTTCACATAAGTAACAGGTTTTCAATAAAAAAGCTTTTTAAAATAATATGTACTGCCATGGAATGCAATACAATTTTAGCCATTAATGTTTCCATTCATTCCTTTATCAATTAATATTTATGGAATGTCAGCTGATAACAAGAAATTATGAGAATAAAATAGAGTAGTTTTGATTCTCCAAAATCTTATAGCTTAGTAATGGTAATAATCACATAAAACATATCCAGAAATTAAAATAATATATTAAATATGTATATAGAAGGATATGCATAGTCACTTTGCAGCCAGATAGCATGGTGTCAATTCCCAGCTTAACCATCTGTTAACCTTTAGAGAAGTTACAGATTCTTTTATGTCTCATTTGTATAACTCGATGACAAAATTCATTATAAAGTAAAATGCTGAAAGTTAATGTGCTTTGCACAGAGGCTGGGATACAGAAAGCAAAATCAGTACCTATTTTATGGAACAGAGAATCACTGACACGAATCTTGAAAGATGAGGAAAATTTTAACAGAAAAAAAAGAGCATTGTAGGCAGAAGAAGTACCATAGGCAAAGGCATGCAGGAGTGAGAGCTCATGATGCATTGAGAAATAGAACATATAAAATTATCAGAAAACTGTGAAGACAGCAGTCATGCATCTAAAATAGATGTACCATTTTCTGACAGTATATATATGTAAAATAAAGTTTTCACAATCATAGTCTTCAACTCAGGCAAGTAATAGAAGAATATAGAAGAGTCTTTTACAATAGTAGCTTAACGTGTTATTTAACTTAAAATATTGATGGCATGTTCAATTTGAAAAGCAAAATTTGTAAAGAAATATTAGCCAATTCATACATTAGATGCTTTGATATATTTCAAGAACTCTTACATGTAGTCATGACATCATGCTTGGTAGGAATGCTGTTTGTATTGTTATATAGTCATCAAATAATTACCTATTATATTAGAACAATCTGTATAAGTTAAATGATTCACATTTAAAGAACCCAATGCAAGAGTTTAACCACAAAATTAGTATTTATGGTGTTTACTACTCTAAGCTAACAAGTATTATAATAATAACCACCATTTTATGAGATTACTATGTAATTATTTAACTATATATAGTTGTAATATGTATATACATATATTTATATGTGTGTGTGTATGTGTGTGTGTCTAAGACTGATAGTCATAAGTCACTATGAAAATATATATGAAAATAACCTCATACACATTTAACTTTCAATATCAGTACCGGGTTTATGTTGGATAATTCAGGTACTCCCAATTTCATTCATTGCTATTTCTTTATTGCCCGAAAGGGTTCCTGGACTTTTGCAAGTGCCAAGAAATAGATGCTGAATGAACAACTCAGTTATATAAAGAGGATTCATCCCTTCATTTACCACAAGTCTGATCCAGGATGACAATCCCCATGTTCCAACCAAAGCAGAATTAATGTATAAATGATGCCCGATGTTCAGTTTAACTTTCTGCTGCATTTGGGAAATCAGCAGAATATAAGCATTTCTACAATAATTTCATATGCATTCCATCAAACGTTATCACTTTTAGGTACTAATGTGGAAATTATTTCTGGACCCACAGGATCCCCTCAATATATTTTTAAAAAATATTTGAATAGGATGCGATCCATCTCTGGCTTGACATATTCTCATGTGAGTTAAAATAAATTTGAGAAAGAAGGTCAAAGGAGGGAATGTGACTGAATTACAAAATAATAAATATATGTGAGTTCTGTGTTGTACAATACCCTAGTCCTATTTAGGAAATGAACTGTTGATTCAGTGATGATTTTCTAACTATTAATAAATGGTATCCCTTCGGTGAGTACCTAAGCTACATGGATTTTATTTTGCACTGATACAGAACTTTTGATTATAATTGTTATACCACAAAATTGCAGATTCAGTGAACATGAATTTCCAGCATATGGCCTGAATGGTTTTTTCTACTCTTTGTGTTTATTAATATACAAAATTGCTGATAAAGAATAATATAGTCTGAGGAAATTCCCATGAGTTAGTTAGCAAGAAGTATTCAGAAACAGATGGAAAAATGGAAGAACAATATGGACATTTGGCAATATTTTCTCTCTTATTCCATTTTAGACATGCATACACACAAAAAACTGATGGAAACATATGTTTGCAGATATTAAATAATTTCTCTGACATTATACACTTCTAATTTCACATAAGGAATAAAATAGGGAAATATCACTCATAATAAAAATAAATTTGACTTATATTCTTTCAGAGAAAGAGCGAATCCAGAGACTGTGGAGTTTATGGGTGGTTCCTGAAACATGCCTGGGTGGGCTCTTGATGCATAATGGTGAACAGCATCCACAGCAAAGGTACTTAAGAACCAAGAGACTGTATTTCAAAAAGCCAAATCTGATGGCTTGTGAGTGGGGACAGTCAAAAGTATGGATAGATTCTGAATTAAAATCTCTACGAATAAGAACACTAAAAAACAGTGAGCAGATTCAGAAGGGCAAACAAGAAAGTAAACTAAGAAAGAATTGTTTGGCTAGGCTTGGTGGCTCATGCCTGTAATCCCCGAGGTGGGCAGATCACTTGAGGTCAGGAGATTGAGACCAGCCTGAATAACGTGATGAAACCCTGTCTTTACTTAAAAAACAAAAATCGGCCGGGTGTTGTGGCAGACACCTATACGCCCAGCTGCTTGGGAGGCTGAGGCATGAGAATCACTTGAACCCAGGAGGTGGAGGTTGCAGTGAGCCAAGATTGTGCCACTGCACTCCAGCCTGGGCAACAGAGTGAGACCCTGTCTCAAAAAAAAAGAAAAAAGAATTGTTTGAAATAATGGTACACAATGAGAGAACACCTTATTCACAGAGTACTCATATTCTTTCAAATGATATTCCAGTTCCATGAAATTCTTCAGAAAAAAAGTGAAATGTGTCAATAAATGAAAGAAAATGTTGTTTTCCCAGACCAAGTGAGGCAAAAAGGAAGAGGGATTTTTTCATCTATAAGAAAAAGTCGGAACAAAAAGTACTTAATATGCAAGAACACATCGTCAATGGCACACCAAACTAAGTCATTGTTTGACTTTCATTCAGACAGCACAATCATTAGCTTTTGTGCTCTCTGTTAGGTTGACTGTCTTGCATATTAGCTCAGAAGGAGACATTGGTTTGGGATGTGAAATTGAGATTATCTCCCTTTTGCTAATGATTAAGATGTCAAGTAACGCGAATACAGAAAAGGCTAAAGAGGGCTTTTTTTATTGTTCAGATAGGAATAATGATATTTTAAGATCTCATATCTACAGTAATAAATTTTTTCAACTGAAATATTGATTTGCCATGTTGTAGGCTATAGAGTTGTCCCTCGGTGTTTGCCAAGGATTAGTTTCAGGTCATCCTGCTTGTGCTAAAATCTGCATACTCAAATCCTGCAGTTGACTGGGTAAAACTTCTCTATATGAAAATCCACCTATATTAAAAATATATTGGCCCTTTGTATATACAGTGTTTACATCCCACAAATACTATATTTTTTGATTTGCATGTGGTTGCAGATGTGAAATTCACAGATACAGAGGACTGACAGTATTTATTGAAAAAAATTCTATGTGTAAGTGGACTCATACAATGCAAACCCATGTTGTTGAAGGGTCAACTGTATTTTTTTTCTTGGCACCCAGCCCACATTGAGAGGATTTACTGGTACAGAATAAATAAAGATTAATAATTGGAAAATGACCAAAATAATCAATCCCTTTTAATTTTGTAAAGGAAGTAAAACCAATCAGCCCCCCAAACAAACAAACCTTTGTCTTTTCAGGGGGAGTAATAGCTGCCACACAAACCTGAATATCACTCTGATCTCCAAAGGAAGAAACTTAAATAGAGTAGTAGATTCCAAGTTTCCCTGGGTTTATCAGCCACTGTTTTGATTCCTTATAAAGGACTATTAAGGCTTATGGAACATAAATTATGATTTTGCTTTCAAATTTATTTATAAAATGCCTACACAATTGAGTTCAGGAACAGATCACTTGGTAAAGACCCTGGGCCTCACAAAGTAATGATGTCCCAGTGACATGATCTCTCTGTCTTGTCTTGTAAGTAGTTACTCATATTTGTGATGAAAGTGCGTTTTCGTTGTCTAGGATCATAATTATAATAAAAGTAATGGAGATAAAAAATTGTGTAATCCTTTACCAGACAATACAAGTTAGGTATAAACTAGAAAGTGAAATGATCATATGCTGTATATGGGAACAATGTAAACGTAGATCATGAAGTCATTTTGATGATGGTTCAAGCCAGGGCACACCTTGTCTAGTAGCTTTGTATTTTTGCTCCTGATGTATTTCACTTTTAGCGTTGGCTTTATATAATCATTAAGACCCTAAGAAGTTTACTTATTCAGTGATACTCTTTCACAACTCTCTAGATGTTACCTAATTTCCCTACTTCTCTGTATTGAAAAATTATTGAAATACTTCTTGAAAGAGATGTCTGTCCTCACTGCTTCCCCATTCTTGCCTCCTATTCTTTCTTGAATCCATATCATTCAGGGGTTTGTGCCCATTCCTCCACAGGAACTATTCTGATAGATCTCAGTTCTGAGTCGTGCTGGATTTCAGCACTTATGATTGTCAACGGTTTTTCAGATTCCCCTCTTGAAACACTCTGCTCTTGGTTTCTAAGAATCCATGCTTGCAGAGTTTGCCAGAGTACTTTTCAGTCTTCTTTTATTATTCCTTTCTTACCTCTGAATATTAAGAGGCTGAATGGCTCAGACTATGGACTAAACTTCTCTCGCTTATTTACACTCAGTTCTCAAATTTCATTTCACTTTTGATTTTCCAAAATACATTAATAGCCCAGATCTCTTCACTTAACTCAAGATACATATATTTAATTTCATTAATGAATAATAATCCTAAAACAGAAACATTAATTTTACTAACCAAATCTGTTTTTTCCAAGTGTTTGTCATCTCAATTTATTCATTTTTGCTCAAATTTTTCCATTAATTTTTTCACTAGTTGCTATCTAGCCAGTCAAAAGTATTTCTTTTGTTACTCTATTCACCATCTTTATCCTTATATTTATACTTAAAAGCACTTATTGCTACTGTCATAATTTTATAGTTATTAGTTTATTTGTATACTATCCTATCCTTCATAGCACATAAACTCTGAGGACAAAGGTGTTTGCTTTCTTTTTGATGATTTCACCAATGCCTAAAATATTCACAGTTGAGTGTTTTTTGAATTGAAAGAATGAATATACTTTACAGTTATTTGCAGTTTTTACTCCTGCATATATAAGAATATCTCATATTCTGAGAGAATCTATCATTATATGATCTTGGCAGAATCAGTTAATAAGATAAATTTTCCACTGTCTTCTATTAACTTCAAAATTATTTTTTCTGCTTTCACTTTTTCTCTTCCTTTTAAACACCTTGGTTTCAGTGGTTAAAGTGATATAACATTAACACGCTTGATATGATGTCTAACATAATGTAAATTATCAATAAATATTACTTAGTATTATTTTATTAGCCTTTTATGATCTTGGCAGAATCAGGATCTGTAATGCAACTAAGGAAATTTAACTTTCTACACTCTCCTTACTTATGAATCTAGATTCCCAGTTTTCTATCCAATGATATTAAATAAAAGGAAATGATGAGCAATCACAGGCTATTTGAGAAATCATTAACTCTGCAGAGAAAGTATTAATTATGTCCACTTGTGTTAGTGGCCCTTTGAGTCTGGCGGGGTTATCAGTGTTAAAGAGCATAGCTGTGTCTGCCAACATGCCAAACCTGCTACCTACCTCATAGAAATAGAATGTGATATGTTTTCTACCCCAGATTCTCAGTACTTCTAAATACTGCTGCTAATTTAACTAAAGTTCATCTGTTACTTAGAACATAGAACCCCGGTTTTTATACATGCCCTTCAGGAATATTGATATTGCAACTGTTAGAAAGACCCCAACTCATACCTATGACATCAGAATTTCCATTTGAGTTCATATTATTTTCTCTAAGATGGTATAAAAATTACTCAGAATAAGTATGTGGTCTATACTTACATGAATATACTATTATTGTTCCTGTTTATTAAAAATTTAACTGATTTTCTTAAAATTGTACCGATAATGGAAGGAAGGCACAGATGTTTATCTAAGACATAAATGACAAAGTGCTTTTTTGCAAACAACTTTGTGAAGAATATATCATTAATTCAATTTTAGTTAAAATCATAGAAGCTGAGGCTCAAAGAACTTTGAGGAAGGTGCCCTACCTTACAGAATGTGTAAGTTGTAGAATCTTAATTTGATCTCAGGTCTTTTGCAAGCCCACTCTTAATTCACCTGGAGGGAGCCAAAACTGGTTATCTCCATCCCTTGCCAGCAATCACCAGCACAGATTAGGAAGAAAAAAATCTGAATTAAATCTTCAAATCTTGACATATACAATATATTTAAATACCATTGACAGTTTTTCTACTAATTTAAAAAATCGAAACCGACTCAGACTTGTTGAGTGAGAATTCAACCACTTATTATTTCTTTGAGGCTATTTTCTTCTTAAAATTTCTGTCACTGTTGGAACTGAGCACACTCAAAACATGCTGACATTGAACAAAGAGAGCCAATTTTCAATGAGAGCTGTTTTAAGTATTTCTGAGGTAGCACTTTCCTATCAGTTACAGTCTAGAAGTTATTTTCAACTCATAGAGTTTAGTTCGATGGAAAGAAATGTGCAGTACTTAATACTAAGGGGAAGGGCAAATAAAAACATAATCTCATCAAAATTCTGAATAAGATAAACCTTCCACTACATTTTCTTCTATTAACTTCAAAATTATTTCTTCTTCTTTCACTTGTTCTCTTCCTTTTAAACACCTTGGTTTCAGTGGTTAAAGTGATGTAACATTTAACATGCTTGATACAATGCCTAGCATAAAGTAAATTATCAATAAATATTACCTATTATTATTTTATTCGTCCTCATTGAAGAATATATTATTTCTGCTAAAAGCCAACTCCCTTAGAATTTTATATTATAGTATATTACTTCAATCACAGTGGTGCCATAATAAATAAAAAGAAGAGAACATAACAGGAGAGAGTAAAACTTGATTTAAGCCAAAACTATTCTGAAGTTATTTCTATGACCAATATTTTAAACCATTATAAAATATTTGTTATTTAATGAGTCACTTTCATTTACGGGTCAGGCTGATTGGATACTAATAAGCAATTAATTTCCTATAATTTGGTTCATTAATCCACAAACTGACAGTGATATTTTTAGAATGACATTGTCTTAAAAATAGATCCATAATGCTCATTTGAAAGGGAGAATAGAAAGAGGGAAGACAGGGAGGAAGGGAAGGACAGAAGGAGGAAGGGAGGGACGTAGGCAGGGTAAGAGCAAGGGAAGGAGAAAAGGGAGGGAGAAATAGAAGTTCATATTCCTGAATGTATCTTAGGGAACACCTTTTGCTTTCCTACGCTAATTCTGTTCGCTATAGTTTTGTCTTAAATTTGTATGTTTATCATCTTCTGAAGAAGATGTGGATGATTAGCCATAGACTTAAATTCTATATATGCTTTTTCTCTACCTCAATTAACACAGACCTCCACCACAGAAAATCAACAATTGAATATTGATAATTGTTATAATACGAAATAGTATGTGTCACAATCTTGTATCCATCAGGCAAAGTCAACATATTAAAGTGCTAATCTATATATTTCAAAAGTGACTGAAAGCAGTTCAGATAACTATTTGAAGCCCAGATAGTACCAGACTTTTTTAAAAACAAGGGTTTACTAAGGTTTTACTCCCATACAGCTTTAGTCTCATTTCATGACTTAATTTTGTAGAGGAAAACTTAGTTATTGTTTACCTATGCCAACCTCTAAAGTTTGGGGAAATTTGAATGCAGGCAAAGATCCGTGATTATACAATAGAAACAATTTAAATTGCAACTAAGCCAGCGCAGAGGCTCACACCGGTAATCCCAGCATTTTGGGAGGCCAAGGCGTGTGGATCACCTGAGGTTGGGAGTTCCAGACCAGCCTTGACTACATGGCAAACCCTGTCTCTACTAAAAACACAAAAATTACCCGAGGGGGTGGTGCACTCCTGTAATCCCAGCAACTCAGGAGGCTGAGGCAGGAGAATAGCTTGAACTCTGGAGGTGGAGGTTGCAGTGAGCTGAGATGGCCCCATTGCATGCTAGCCTGGGAGACAGAGCAAGACTCCGTCAAAAAAAAAAAAAAAAAAAAAATTCGTTGCAGCTAAAAGTAAATACATGTAGTTCTACAGACACACAATAGCTATAAACATGAAATAATTACTCTTTTAAATATCTTCCAAGATGTATAAAAACAAAAAACAAAAACAAGACTGTGTTGCTTAAACATTTTCCAGAAACTAAATACAGGAAAAAAATATATTAATTGGAAATATGTGCTAATGTTCACAAAACTGAGAAACTGGGACTGCTTAGGACTTTTGTACCTTTCATCACCAGCAGCATGATTCCTTATCTCATACACTTTTCTACCTCCAAATGATGTGTGCCCCATGGTCTGTCTTTTGCTATCACTTCCCTCCTACCTAGGTAGTTAGCACCACTTCAAATACCAATTCACTGTGTCCTTGAAGAATTTCTCCTACTTATCTTGCTTATAAAAAGTCATTATGGAACACTTTGGAATAATCCCAAGTTTTAGACATAACGAGAGAGAACAGGTGCACAGAGAAAGAGAAGAGTTCATTATGCACATTATTGGATTTTTTTTGATAGGATGAGTCTAATTGGTTAAATCCATCAAAATAAATTCCAGTATCATATTAGAAGACTTATCTCCACATATTTTAAAAGGCGAAAAAAAAAAAAAGAGTGTGGATGAGTGAGTTGTGCAAAAGTCCAGCAGTGTAATATCTGTGAAGTGTTACCTCTGTATTTGATAATTGGTCTTGTGACTTTGGAATGTGACAATATTTCTGCCTCTATGTCTTTTAATGTGCTTGGTAAAAATAAGGAATATGTGGTGAATTAAAATGGGCCAACAACACAAATTCAAAATATAAGTTTTGATTAAAGTAATATGATTAAATAAACAATGATTAAGCACTTTTTTCTGATGCGGAAGTATACTTCTCTAAATTATGCTTATAAGGGAAACCTGAGGAATTTCTGTGTTTCTTTTATAAAAGTATAAAACCATTTCATGAATAAAAAGTTAGATATGCGGAACTATTCAAGTTACTAAAATATTCAGAATTCATCATGATCTCCCTTGAAGGTAAATACATAATTTTATATTAAAATTGCTTTTGACTACCTAAAGATTATATTTTCATGTAGAAAATTTCCTATGTTAGAAAAATTGATGTTAATGAGTTTATTTTGAAAATGCTCAAATATTTAAATATTTAGTAGACTTTTGGATATAATTCTCAGAAAAAAAGAATAATGAATAATGACCTCCTTGAATACATAGTTTTATGCATTAATTGTTTTGATTATTTATTATTGTAATATTTTTGTTCTCTCATCCATAAAGCCTAAGCAAAGATATAAAACTTTTTACTTTTAAATAGTGCTTTATATATATACACACACCAAAAAATAAATAAATAAAATAACAGAAAGAAACTTAGAACGTAAAAGCTAGATATACATGAAGGAGCACAGTGGCAAAGTCCAGGCATTTGTACATATCAACTGGTTCAGATCCTGGCTCTGCACATATTTGTTGTATGATCTTGGGCCTCTAGCGAAAACTATCCAGACTTCAATTTGTTTCTCCAGTGTAAAAACATTGGAGAAAAAATGTATTACTGATAATGCTCTTCTCATGGGGGTTATTGCAAGTCTTAAATGATATAAACCGTAAGTGTGAAACACAGTACCTGGGACACAGTAATCATTTAATAAATATTATTATTATTAACCATTACATTTTACATACTCCCTTCATATCATTTTTCCAATAACTTTTTTCCAAATAAATAGCATTTCTTATTTGTATACATACAAATATTGGGCACCATGAAAATTAAAATACTTGCTCAATTAAAGTGATATAAAGTTCTAGTTCCATAAGTGAACCCATAGTTTCAGATTGAAATAATTAAGAAATTTTCTAATTATCGTTACTTCATTCATCCATCCATTCTTCTGCTCCTTCACTTAAAAATATTTTTGAGCAAATAACCTTCATTCTGGGTACTCTGATATGCTCTAGGAATGAAATGGACACAATCTCTGCTTAGAAGCAATGAAAGGTAAGAAGGAAGGAAGGCAGTAAAACCATAATGTAAACAGAAAGCAAATGACAGGGAAAAAATGAAAAAGGATCTTACCAGGGCTAGTCAAACAAATCTAAGGCATTAAAAAAATCAACCCCAGCAATATAACTTAAGTTGAGATTTGATAGAGTTTGTCATTAGAACTAGTAATATTAAGTCGGGCATGGTGGCCCATACCTGTAGTCCCAGCTACTCGGGAGGCTGAGACAGGAGAATCGCTTGAAACCAAGAGATGGAGGCTGCAGTGAGCTGAGATTGCGCCATTGCACTCGAGTCTGGGCAACAAGAGTGAAACCTTGCCTCAAAATAAATAAATAAATAAATAAATAAATAAATAATTGCATGCTACTGGGAAGAAGTAAAGGAGCAAATAACAAACAGTTGCTGTTTCACTGTGTAGTGCATTGTTTTAGAGGCATGCCTCGGGCTGGGCAATTTATAAAGAAAAGAAGATTACTTTGGCTCATGGTTCTGCAAACCGTACAAGAAACACAGCACCAGCATCTACTTCTGGTGAGGACCTCAGGAAGCTTAAAATGATGGCAGACAGTGGAATGGGGAAAGGCATGTCATGTGGCAGGAGAAGGAGCTGAGAGAGAAGAAGGAGGTCCCAAACTTTTTAACAACCAGATCTCGCATGCTTATCTCCAGAGAGCACAAAGCCATTCATAAGGGATCTCTGTCCCCAAGGCACAAACATCTCCTACTAGGCCCCACCTCCAATATTGGGAATCATATATCAACATGAAATTTGTAGTGTACAAACATCCTAACTATATAACTTGTTAATTTATAAGACAATGTCTCTGATTGCATGGGTGGGGAGCGGTATGCACTAAGGCAATGGGTCTCAACTGAAGACGATTTGCTCCCATGTCGGAAAACATTTGTCACAACATGGGGTGGCAGTCTGCCACTAGCATTTAGTGGGCAGAGGCCAAAGGGTTACTGTTAAACAGTGTAAAGTGAACACATTAAAAAATGCCAATAGCATCAAGGTAGAGAACTTGTATAGTAAAGGCACAGGTGGGGGAAATGGCCTTCTAAAAGAGGAGGAGCTATTGTCCCAGGTCAGAGAAGATGAGATGCTGCATCATTTGAAGATGAAAGAATTCTTGAGGACATCTAATGACATTAATGGTAAAGGACTGTAAAATAGAGATAACTGCAAATATCTTCAACAGCTTCTGAAGAGTATAGACATAGAAGGTTAAGGAAGCATGTGAAAATTGGCAGGTGGTCCTGTATGCCACTTAGGGTTGTTAATCTGATGTCTACTGGCAGTGAACTTAAAGATTTATGTATATATCTCTCTATATAAATTTAAAACTATTTAGCAGTCCTGATACATGATTAAAGGCTGTTAGATGGGGTTAAAATGGAATATTTTATGAAGGAATGAAATAGAAGCTTAAAAGAATGAGGGTAGGATAATCATATTGTAAAAGCTAAGCCATGAAGAATTAAGATGAGGGAATAGCTAAAAGTTGGAAAGTCAATACTCTGGACATTATTGAACTGGTATATTGGGATTAATTGATATTGCTATTATTTAAATGTTATTAGCTTATTGATAACCACTCAGATTGTTATGACATAAATCCACATGGAGATTTAAAAGTAAATAATTTATCAATTATTTGATTCATTTTGTACATTCAACTATTATTTTCTCACTCAGGAAAAATGCAGAATTATGTAATTTCATAACACCACATTTAATGATATTTAATAATTTAATATATTTAAATTAATAATACTGAAATAAATGAAATCAACTTTAGAAAACATATTTTTTAACATACATGTCTACAAAAATCATCCAAATGCATTTTGAGTACTCATATTACATAATTTATGCTTATCAAAAAAAGTTAAATAATGGAAAGAGAAGAATGAAACCCCATTTTTACCAAAAATACAAAAATTAGCTGGGCATGACGGTGTACACCTATGGACCTAGCTACTCAGGAGGCTGAGATGAGAGGTCAGCTTGAGCCTGAGAGGTGGAAGTTGCAGTGAGCTGAGATGGCACCACTGCACTCCAGGCTGGGTGACAAAGTTAGATACCACTAAAAAAAAAAAAACCGTCCAACTTTATTAATATTAAATAAGAAACATGCATATTTTATTGCCACCATTTGATTTTAAAATTTAGATTACTCTAAGCCAATGGAAGATAGTGAAAAATAAATGTATTTAAATGAATATTATAAAATATGAGACTTGGCAGATAATCTGCTGATGGTGCTAGCCGGTGGTGACATAAATGAATTCTCCTTAGAGAAAAAGTATATCCTTAATTATCATTTATCCTTAGAGTTCCATTATACTATGAGAAGTGAGAATAATCCTGTATGGAAAAAGAAAATGGCTGTTACATAATTCTTAACCTTCAGAAATGGCATCTATATTCGGAATTATTAAGTCAGTAATATAAATACGCAAATAAACATTTAAAATGACATGCATTTTCAAAAAAAAATGTTCAACATACAATAAAAGCATTTTCCGCTTTTCAGTTAATTAAGTTTGTAGCCAAAGTGAATGCACAATTTTTTCCTGTAACAGAATAAAATAAAAAGACTAAGAGAATGCACAGAATATCATACAATTGACTAGTACAAGAGTTATCTCTAGCTAAGCAGGATTAACTATGTAAGAGAGGCATAACAGCAAAACCATTGTGTTGCTCATTTGTGCATTTAAAATACATGGAATGCCTTCTACACGCAAAGTATTGTCAGAGTTACTACTTATACATTGGCATATGTATGGTCCTTATTTTCATCAATTTTATGTATTTCTAAGTGCAAAGAAAATGAAGATAATTTAAGCTTGTATGTGAACAGCTTTAGTTTATATTTTTTAAATTATGTTAGCTCTAATAGGGTTGAATTGGGGTGTGTGTGTGTGTGTGTGTGTGTGTGTGTGTGTTCCTAGAAGTTAGACATAAGATGGTTACTATACAGTAGAAATTATAGTGTCTTGGATACTCATAGTGGCAGTAGAAATAGAAGGAAGTACAAGGATTTCAAAGATATTTTTGAAGAGCTGTTCATAGAATTAATAAGATTCAAGGATAATGAGGAACCAAGGATGAGTTCTAGGTTTCAAGTTTGAGCACATGATGTATGGTTGTGCATTTAATTAGATAGGAAAGCTAAAAGGATATAGGGACATATTTCTGCGATGAGGACAACTGTCATTTTAGTTTCGAGAGCCTGTACGCTTATTTGTAGTGACAGAAAGGAAGGGGTTGAAGGACTTGGAGGAGGCAGTGGGATCTTACGGGAGAGGAACTCCAGAGGTGCAAGGGCTGGACACTCAGAAACTCAGTGGTCTGTGACTGAGTTTTAGCCATTATGCTTCCAGGGGCATCTATGTAATCTTTCAAGGGCAAACTGCTAATTTTTAAGGACCCACCAAACCAAATTCATCAAGCCTCCCAAGGCTACCCAATAAAAATTTGTCAGTTAGGGCTAGGAAAAGCTAGCTACCCTTAAGCACTTAATCCCGTTGGAACTAACTGTGAGTTGTGCTGTGAAAAAGGTTTTTAAAGAGTCTGTTGAAAAAAACCTTTTTTTTTTTTTCCCCAAAACTGTAGAGAGCCAGATTATAGGTCTTTGAACTCTTGTGCAGCGCGGGACGCAGCACACGCCAGATGAAACACTGAAATCTGAATTTATGTTAAAGTAAATAGTAAAACTTTGACGTCAGACTTGCCATATTTGCTACTCTCCAGCAAGTTCAGTCTTCAGTAGTTAGTTCAGAATGCACTTTTACAAGAATTACCTTGCAAAGTCAAAAGAACACAAATACTTTAAAGGGGTTTCTTTCTCGAGAATATTTTTACTCGTATCCGCATTTGTTTCCAGTTTTAGCTCATATGAACGTCTCATAAAACAACTGGCTTTTATGAATACACTGGTAAGTACAGCCCATTCCTGTTCTTGTCACAGCAAAAATTCAGCTGCTCAAGGCTCCTGCTGGCTATATCAAAGATTGAACATCCATTTTAAATTCCCTTACATTTTTATTCATTAAATTATATTTTCTTATCTCAAAGATTTCTCCCAGGGAGCCTTTCTTGTCTGTTTGGGCAAAAGTGAACAATCATATAGCTTTCAAAGACCACTATCCTTCATCTTTCTGAATTGTCTATTTTACCAGGATAAAAATTTATTCGACAATAGAACCTGCTTCTGCAAAGCACGATTTCACAACGCTGTTAAGTGTACCCTTAAAAGTAAAGAAACTCCCCAAGTTACAACTAAATGATCAAACAGAAAGACAATATAACAAAATATGACAATAATATTTGTTCTTCAATACAATTTTACACAGTGAAACAACTGGTAGGACCATGATATGAATTTCTATGAAGATTCCTAGCCAGATTGCACTATTAATATGAAGTAGAAAAAAATAAACTGAAATTATTCATATTATCTTCTCTAATAAAACGATAATTCATTTAAAAAGCCTCGTGTATATTATATATTTTCCAAATATGTTCTTCAGTTTAGCTGTGAGATTGTCCATTTTCCAGCTAAAAACTACAGATTCTGATGTTAAACCTGGCCATGTCCCTAAAATCACTATTGGCTTTATAGTCCAGGGTAACTCCAGGCAAACTAAATTGCTGGACATGTTACAAATAATATTGCTTTTAAATGCTCGATTTAATATTGAGTCTGCCTACTAAGTGGGAAGACATAAAGGAAATCCTACAAAAAACTTATATGAATGAGTGTATTTTTATTTCTACTTTGCAAAATTGCCTTACATTATAAGCTTCTGACACATTTTATTTCTATGATTTATTTGTGGCAGTCAGCATACCTAGGGTATTGACCAGAATTAGGAATAATAATGAGGACTTACTTTTAGTTAGTAAATACTTGAGTATTCAAATGCTTGAGGCAGAGTGACACCAATTTGATAAATGTGATATTTTAATAAAGACAGAAAAGAAAACCTACTC
This sequence comes from Cacajao melanocephalus, assembly GCA_963573385.1. Classification (NCBI taxonomy): domain Eukaryota; kingdom Metazoa; phylum Chordata; class Mammalia; order Primates; family Pitheciidae; genus Cacajao; species Cacajao melanocephalus. The sequence continues at coordinate 50,304 of CAUYLG010019642.1, forward strand.
TAAATTATGTACTATATATCTATTTTTGTTTTGAAATTAAATCCCATTTTAAACAAAAAAAAGATCACTCTAATTTGAAAATGTTATATTGAATCGTTAAAAATCTGTCTATACACTTATGAGTGAGACACATTCTCAGATGTCTGTGATTTTTTGTAGATAACAAATTATTTGGAGAAGATTATTTAAACTAATTCAGGCAAAACATCTTGGTTATGTACACTATTTGATTTATCAAATAATTGTGAATAGTTATACTGTGCTATATAGAACTGATGTTAGACCTACAGGGTTAAGGTAATATTCATGTCAAATAAAATGCTCTTGAACTAAGTATAGTATAATGATATGAAAGATGACTTGGCAGGTTTTAGACATAGTAGGTTTTATTTGGCAAAGGAATATTCCTAAGAATTTTTTTCCCACTCTCAATAGCTCTACTCATTTCAATTCTGAGAGTTTCTAAGTTGAGTTTTAAAAAAAGACCTACTTGACAGCTGTTGCTATTACTCTGTCAAATAACTCACCCATTGTCTAGCTCTCAGTGGGGGTTATGTGGGAGGTCCCATAGTTTCTTTCCAGCTGTTACTTAGTCTTGGATAATGTTTTTGGTTCTGTACAACTCCCAGCATGCCGTCTGCTCCTGACTGCCTCAATAAAACTCCATTTAAGCAAAATGAATTAAAAGTTGGTGTAAACAAAGTTTAGAAAAAATAATTAAGAAATCTTTCTGAACTGGCTCATGACTTGGAAGTTTCATCTTGAATAAACCTGCCACCTTGCAGGATAAAATACCACAGGCAGATTTGCAGTAGCCTGATTCTACCTTTTGCTTTTCTGAGCAAACTCTTAAAAGAATTAGAAGAGCTTCTACAGAAATATCTGGAGCTTAAGAGTTGGCAGCATCTGTTCGGTATGATAACAGTAGCAGTCTTCTTGGTGGCGGTCTAAACCCTAAAATCCTCAAATATACCCAAGACTGAGAATCAGAGAAAAAAGATTGCATTAAACCATCGTTTTCAACCCTTCGGAAGGCAATCACATCTGAAAAAGAGCTGTACTCAACTTTCCCTCCTCTGTCTGTCTCTTTCTCCCTCTTTCTCTCTCTCTCTCTCTCTCACACACACACACCCCACATAAAACTTGCACACACACAGTAGAGGGAAAATGAGCTGGTATAGGACAGTCAAATGCGAAGTGAACATGGAAAGAATAGAGTGTGTTTTTGGAAACTGACTAAAGGAAATCCAGTGGTTATTTACTGAATTAATCAATGAAATGATTTTCAGATATTCAAACCGCCATTGGATGAGCAATATGCTTATAAATATATTTTGCATTGGAACCTTAACTTTCAGCAACTTTTCCCTATTCTTATGTTAGTGTACCTAATTTGTGTTCTCTCTTACCTGTGCTGCTACTTATACAGCCACGTGGCCTGATTTTAATCTCAGCTGTGTTCCTTATTTGCTGCCTCATTCTCTCAAATGTAAAATGAAGATAACTAAACTAGCCATCTCCTAGGTTACTATAAGCATATAGTAAAGACATATAAGTGCTTGTTATTATTATTCCACATTCATTTTTACTAGAAATTTCTGTTGTTCACTGATATCTTAGATGGAAACATCAGCAAATGAGCTGCAACCGATCAAGTACAGACCCATCCTGTTGTTTCCCTCTAAAATGATGCTTTAGTTCAAATGAATTAATTGACCTATGAAAATGGAGACATTTAAATTTTCCCCAAAAGATTAATGTTTTCTGGATGTTACACATACATAAGCATTGACAAAAAACAAGGCTTTATATCCTCTTTTTTTCTTTTAATTACAGAATTGATGAGTGACATCCTAGTGACTGTATTTATTTTTAAAGTAAAATAGGGAAGCATCTCACAATTTATCAGACTCTAAGTACCAAGGTCATTGATTTCAAAGAGAAAAAATGTCTTCTGAGCCTAAGAGATTAAAAATTACTCTATGGCCAACATACATAGAAATTAAAAAATAATTTACTGTTCATGGCTTTGGGCTATTTTAAGCCTTTTTAAAAAATTTCTTTCATTGTTCAATCTATTGGATGATTTAGAAACTGTAGGATGGCTCAGAAAAGGCCAGGTTCCCAAAAAGGGGGCTCACTGTATTTAATCAATGTTTTAGTTATTCACAGTCAACTATATTTTTCAATTTCCTTGGTTAGACCAAAAATTGACATAGAAAGACTATAAAATATCTAGGAATAAGGAAATAGACATAGCAAAATTATATTTCAATAAGTAGTTTCTAAAATGAAGGATATAAAGAGCATACATACATTGAAAAAAAATCCCCACATTAAAGTGGACTCTGTTGGTTATCTTTGTCTACTTTGTTTACATAGGATATGATTTAGGATTTGAAATGTCAGGAGAGGATAATGACCATAATTTATATTATCGTTACTAGTACTAAAATAATAATATGTATTATTGATATGACTGGTTGGGACTAAAGCCAGCTGTCCGATCCTAAGGGCTCAGGTAGAAGTGTTCCTTCTCTTTGCTTTCAGGCCGGCATGGGGGAACATATGACAGCAGAAGAAATGACTGGACTCCAGGGTCCGCACAAATTTCTGCGGAGGGCTAGGTGGGTAGTCTGCCCTCTCCTGGGCTTCTAGCCTGCTGTTTCCTTGTCTCCAAAGAGACTATTTCCTGATGCTTCCTTTTAGGCTTCATATTCTTTGTTTTTTCCCTTAAGTTCACAGAAGCTTGATTTGATATGTTTCATTTGTAAGCAAAATACCTGCATGTTGGGAAAGAACACAGAGTAGCTTCAACACTTTCAGCCAGTGAGATTTGTGATAAAGCCTTATTGATAGCATGACTAAATATCTCAGTGTGCCTGCTGGAAAATGTTGTAGATCAAGTAATACCTACTGGTTATATTTTTGAGGCCCCTTCATTCCTCAAGTGTGATTTAAAAATTGCATGCTTATGCTACCTGCTGGTTTCTAATACCTTAGCCATTGTAGTGTGTTAGCTTTCCCATAAAAATATCATTTCTTCCAAGAAATATTCCATCAAGGAGTGTCTATCTTCTATGAGTTCCAAGGTACCTTTGCTTCTTTATGTTGGGAACTGGATAGCACCAAACTTAACCTTTTTTCTCCATTCTATAATCTTCACTGGCCTTATAGACCAAATTGTAATAACGATGCCCTGTCATAAACTACAGTTTACCTCTAGGAAACTTGGTTCCCTCACCAGTTTGTGTCTTTTATTTATATAACTATCTCAAATTCTCCATGGAAATAGAATTCTCAGGTAATTTCTTAGCCTAGAAACTGAGTAGATATGCTAAAGTTCACTGAAGTCTTTCTGTGTGGCAAAAACAGAGGCAAGTTAAGAGAAAGCACAAGGTAATGTTAACTTATGTAAACATATAGTAGTTCTCCCTTATAAGTCATTTTGCTTGTTATGGTTTTAGTTATTCCAGGTCAACCTTGGTTAAAAAATAGGTGAGTAAGGAATTATACAATAGGATATTTTTAAAGGGAGAGAGAGAAGGAGAAACACTATCCATGTAAATTTTATTATAGTATTTTGTTACAATTTTTGTTTTATTATAAGCTACTGCTGTTAATCTCTTTCTGTACCTAATTTATAAATTAAACTTTACCATAGGTATGCATGTATAAGGAAAAGCATAGTATATATAAGGTCTAGACATCTACTGGGAGTGTTTTTTTAAGAAAATGATTTTATTTTAAATTCTGGGATACATGTGCAGAATGCACAAGTTTGTTACATAGGTAAACATGTGCCATGGTGGTTTGCTGCACCTATCAACCCATCACCTATGTATTAAGCACCAAATGCATTACCTATTTATTCCCCGGCCCCCCAACAGGCCCTGGCACGTGGTGTTCCCCTCCCTGTTTCCATGTGTTCTCATTGTTCAATTCCCACTTATGAGTGAGAACATGTGGTATTTGTTTTTCTATTCCTATGATAGTTTGCTAGGGATAATGGCTTCCCGTTCCATTTATGTCCCTGCAAAGGACATGATCTTCGTCCTTCTCATGGCTACATAGTATTCATGATGTATATGTACCACACTGTCTTTATCCAGTCTACCACTGATGGGCATTTGGCTTGATTCCATGTCTTTGCTATTGTGAATAGTGCTGCAATAAACATACATGTGCATGCATCTTAATAATAGAATGATTTATATTCCTTTGGGTATATACCCTGTAATGGGATTGCCGAATCAAATGGTATTTCTGGTTCTAGAACCTTGAGGAATCGTCACACTGTCTTCCACAGTGGTTGCACTAATTTACATTCCCACCAACAGTGTAAAAACATTCCTATTTCTCCACCCCCTCGCCAGCATCTGTTGTTTCTTGACTTCCTAATAATCACCATTCTGACTGGTATGAGATGGTGCCTCATTGTAATTTTAATTTGCATTTCTCTAATTATCATTGATGTTGAGCTCTTCTTGATATATTTGTTGGCTGCATAAATGTCTTCTTTTGATAACTGTTCATGTTCTTTGCCCACGTTTTGATAGGGTTGTGTGTTTTTATGTAAATTTGTTTACATTCCTTGTAAATTCTGAATATTAGACCTTTGTCAGATAGATAGATTGCAAACATTTTCTCCCTTCTGCAGGTTGCCTGTTTGGCCTAACAATAGTTTCATTTGCTGTGCAGAAGCTCTTTAATTTAGTTAGATCCCATTTGACAGTTTTTGCTTTGGCTGTAATTGCTTTCGGTGATTTCATCATAAAATCTTTGCCTATGCCTGTGGTATTGCCTAGATTTCCTTCTAGGGTTTTCATAGTTTTGGGTTTTACATTTAGGCCTTTAATCCATTTGAGCTAATTTTTACATAAGCTGTAAGGAAGGGTCCAGTTTCAAATTAGAATTCAGGATTAAGAAACTCACTGAAAACCGCACAACTACATGGAAACTGAACAACCTGTTCCTGAATGACTATTGAGTAAATAACAAAATTAGGGCAGAAATGAGTCAGTTCTTTGAAACCAATGAGAACAAAGACAGACTCCCTGGGACACAGCTAAAGCAGCATTTACAGGGAAATTTATAGCAGTAAACGCCCACAGGAGAAAGCAGGAAAGATCTAAAATCAACATCGTCACATCACAATTAAAAGAACTAGAGAAGAAAGAGCAAACAAATTCAAAAGCTAGCAGAAAGCAAGAAATAACTAAGATCAGAGCAGAACTGAAGGAGACAGAGATACACTGCTAGCCAGACTAATAAAGAAGAAAAGAAGGGAGAATCAAATAGGCACAATAATAAATGATAAAGAGGATATCACCACTGATCCCATAGAAATACAAATTACCATCAGAGATTACTATAAACACCTCTACTCAAACTAGAAAATACAGAAGAAATGGATAAATTCCTGGACATATACACCTGGACCATAAAAACCCAGATTTCCTTCTAGGGGTTTTTATGGTTTTGGGTTTTACATTTAAGCCTTTAATCCATTTGAGCTAATTTTTATATGAGCTGTAAGGAAGGGTCCAGTTTCAAATTAGAACTCAAGATTAAGAAACTCACTGAAGAATAAACCAAGAAGAAGTTGAATCCCTGAATAGATCAATAACAAGTTCTTTAATTGAGGCAGTAATTAATAGCCTACAAATCAAAAAAATCCCAGGACTAAACAGATTCACAGCAGAATTCTACCATATGTATAAAGAGGAGCTGGTATCATTCCTTTTTACACTATTACAAATAATAGAAAAAGAGGGAATTCTCCTTAACTCATTTTATGAGGCTAGCATCATCTGATACCAAAACCTGGCAGAGACATAACAAAAAAAGAAAATTTCAGGCCAATATCCTTGATGAACAGCAATGCAAAAATCCTTGATAAAATACTGGTAAACTGAATGTAGCAGCACATCAAAAAGCTTATTCACCACAATCAAGTTAGCTTCATCCCTGGAATGCAAGGATGGTTCAATATACACAAATCAATAAATATAATCCATCACCTAAACAAAATCAATGACAAAAAACACACTATTTTCTCAATAGATGCAGAAAAATCCTTCAATAAAATTCAACAATGCTTCATGCTAAAAAACATCAATAAACTCAGTATTGATGGAACATACCTCAAAATAATAAGAGCTATTTATGGCAAATGCACAGCCAATATCATAATAAATGGGCAAAAACTGGAAGCATTTTATTTGAAAACTGGCACAAGACAACAATGCCCTCTGTCACCACTCCTATTCAACATAATATTGGAAGTTCTGTCCAGGGCAATCAGGCAAGAGAAAGAAATAAATGGTATTCAAATAGGAAAACAAGAAGCCAAATTGTCTGTGTTTGCAGATGATGTGATGGTATATTTTGAAAACCCTATCATCTCAGCCCAAAATCTCATTAACCTGATAAGCAACTTCAGTAAAGTCTCGGAATACAAAATTAATGTGCAAAAATCACAAGCATTCCTATACAGTAGTAACAGACAGCCAAATCATAAGTCAACTCCCATTCACAATTGCTCCAAAGAGAATAAAATACCTAGGAATACAACTTACAAGGAATGTGAAGGACCTCTTCAAGGAGAACTATAAACCACTGCTAAAGGAAATAAGAGAGAACACAAACAGATGGAAAAACATTCCATGCTCATGGACAGGAAGAATCAATATCCTGAAAATGGCCATACTGTCAAAGTAGTTTATAGATTCAGTATTATCCTCATCAAGCTACCATTGACTTTCTTCACAGAATTAGAAAAACTACTTTAAATCTGATATGGAACCAAAAAAGAGCCCATGTAGCCAATATAATCCTAAGCAAAAAGAACAATGCTGGAGGCAACTATCACACAAGGCTACAGTAACCAAAACAGCATCATACTGGTACTAAAATAGATATATAGACCAACGAAACAGAATAGAGGCCTCAGAAATAATGCCACACATCTATTTGACAAACCTGACAAAAACAAGCAATGGGGAAGGATTCCCTATTTAATCAATGGTGTTGGGAAAACTGGCTAGCCATATGCAACAAACTGAAACCAGACCCCTTTCTTACACTTTATACAAAAAGTAACTCAAGATGAATTAAAGACTTAAACGTAAGACCTAAAACCATAAAAACTCTAGAAGAAAACCTAGGCAATACCATTCAGGACATAGGCATGGGCAAAGACTTCATGACTAAAACACCAAAAGCAATGGCAACAAAAGCCAAAATAGACAAATGGGATCTAATTAAACTAAAGAGCTTCTGCACAGCAAAAGAAACTATCATCAGAGTGAACAGGTAACCTACAGAATGGGAGAACATTTTTGCTATCTATCCATCTGACAAAGGGCTAGTATCCAGAATCTACAAGAAACTTAAACAAATTTACAAAAAAAAAAAAAAAAAAACTATCAAGAAGTGGGCAAAGGATTTGTACAGACACTTCTCAACAGAAGACATTTATGTCCTCAACAAACATATGAAAACAAACTCCATCAATGATCATGAGAGAAATGCAAATCAAAACCACAGAGAGATACCATGGCCTTCCAGTTAGAATGGCAGTCATTAAAAAGTCAGAAAACAACAAATGCTGGAGAGGATATGGAGAAATAGGTACACTTTCATACTGTTGGTGGGAGTGTAAATTAGTTCAACCATTGTAGAAGACAGAGTGGTGATTCCTCAAGGATCTAGAACCAGAAATACAGTTACAACTAGCAATCCCATTACTGGGTATAAACCCAAAGAATTATAAATCATTCCAATATAAAGACACATGAACATGTATGTTTATTGCAGCACTATACACAACAGCAAAGACTTGGAACCAACGCAAATGCCCATCAGCGATAGACTGGATAAAGAAAATATGACACATATACACCATGGAGTACTATGCAGCCCTAAGAAAGATGAGTTTATGTTTTTTGCAGGGACATGGATGAAGCTGGAAACCACCATTCTCAGCAAACTAACGCAAGAACAGAAAACCAAATGCCACATGTTCTCACTTATAAGTGGGAGTTGAACAATGAGAACACATGGACGCAGGGAGGGGAACATCACACACAGGGGCTTGTTGGTGGTTGGGAGGCTGGGGGAGGGATGGCATTAGGAAAAATATCTAATGTAGGTGATGGGTTGATGAGTGTAGCAAACCACCATGGCACATGCATACCTATGTAACAAACCTGAACATTCTGCACATGTATACCAGAACTTAAAGTATATTTTAAAAAAACATTGTACAGTTGACATTATATAGTTAACAAAGCATAATGTTCATACATCTGCATTTTTATGCTTCGTATTCTAAAATATAATAACCTTCTGCAAAATTATTTTCTGGAAAAAAAACTGTCTACATTGATGAACATTTAAGCAAATGCTTGTTTCTTACAGTGGCTTATTTTTATACCTTCACGTCCCCATCCTAGGCCTCCTCTGCCTATTTCTCTTTATTTTTTTATTCTGCTCAGGGTGAGGAAAAAAACAATTGTTCTTCTTTAAAAAAAATGTTGAATTGTGTAGTTTTCAGAATGGGTTTTTAAATGTATTGTAGATGTTGCATCATAAATGTCTTTAAAACACTACTGGTTCAGGAAAGTTACGTAGCACCAAATTTATCCTGGCACCTATAATAAATTTTTGATGTACCAAATGTTGTTTTGAAGATGCATCTTATCTCTTGCATGAAGCATTTCCATTTTTCCCTGAGAGTTTGAAGAAGAGAAAGTGAAGTCACTAAACAGTTTTCCTGGGGTTGAATTTACTTCCTTACAAAAATAAGCCTAATTACTGCTTGAATACAAAATGTACTGAAGTAACAAGAAGATGCATACAGGTACTCTAGTTTGTGAAATAGAAAATACTCAAAGTCTTATTGTCAAGATTCCATAATTAGAAATCTCTAAACTAAGTAGACATAAGGATTATTTACTCATGCAAGAATTTGTCCATCATTTAAATATTGTGATGGCCATAGAGCACAAAACTATATTCAGGCTAGTAAATGAAGTTTTACATTATCTCTGGAAAAGATTGGGAAAAAAAAGAGTGAAGATGGAAATCTTAAGGTTGATTTTTAAAAAGCATCCACCTACTTGTTTTAGGAAAATTGTCTGATAAATGTAGGTTAAAAAAATTAATATCATACATACTATGTGTACATATGTACAAATATGTATAATGGAGAAAATATGAAGTATTAAGGTGATGTTTTTCCATTCTTACAACAGACAAACCAGATCCCTCTAAAGCCATTCAAATAGCATAGCTACAGTAAGAATCAAGGGCAAAAACTACTTCATGAAGTAGGTAGAAATAATATAAGGAAACTCCCACCCAATTCGAAGGAAAATTTAAAAAAAACACAGTTTCTGTATAAAAGACTGGAACACAGAAAGGAAAAGTGAAAGAATAAAGTAGTCAAACGAGAGCTCGGTTCCCTATCAAACACACACACACACACACACACACACACACACACACACACACACACACAACTGGAAGATTATACAAGAGATTGAAAGTAGAATTACTAAAAGACATTTACTAGTTGCCCTTCTAGCAAGAGTCCATTGCCATGGATAACTTCTCCAAAATAAGCAGGAAGTGACTAGTTAGAGAAGGAGCCTCTGATATTGCTCACAAGCCTCCTGCGGTTACGATGTGCTGTAACGTCTACAAATTACAGATGTTTTGTGACCAACACAAAACTCATCTGTGAGTCATTGCCTGGGGGGCTTACTTGGACAAGGGCTGAGAGAATGACCAGTAGCTTGAACAGCTTAAGGGAGGGACCAAGTTCAGAATGAAGCTCTGACTCTGAAGAATTTGCCTTATAAGTAGGACTGAACCAACAAATCTGTGCTCTAACTCAGCAGGGCCAAACCTTTTTGGTATTTGAAGACAAAATTTGAAGACAATTTTTTTCCATGTACATGGTGAAGGGGATGGTTTCGGGATGATTGAGATGCATTACAGTTTGTGCACTTTATTTCTATTATTACTACACTGTAATATATAATGAAATAATTATACAACTTACCATGATGTAGAATCAGTGGGAGCCCTGCGCTTGTTTTCCTGCACCTAAACAGTTCCCATCTGGGGGTGATGGGAGACAATTATACCTAAAATGGTGTTGCTTACGTCCAGTCTACTCTGTACCTTGTATTGGTTGTGGTCACTGCAGAAAACCCTGATTCACAAAGATAAAATGTTGGAAATGGAAGCAGGTTTTTTGGTGATTTTTGCGGCAATCTCAGGATATTCTATCCTGACTTTAATCCAGAATGTGTGGAGATCTGAAGTTGTCTCAAACACACTTTTAAGGCCACTGTCATTCGCGATCTCAAGCAGTTGGCCCTCTTCTAGCATGGACAAAGTCAATTCACCGGGCTTATTCACATATGAGTTACAGATCCATTCTTTCCCAGTTTGGGGGTCTTTTGTGGTTAGGAAGCAATGCTCAAAGTCTTTTCAAAGTTAACATAGGTGACTCTGCACCAGCTGGGAAAAAGAAGGCCCAGGCTCAGTGTCTTTCAAAATCTCTGCTAATGTTTGAAACATGTCAAAAATCCCAATATTCACTCATCACCTCCATAATTCCAATTTGGCTTTGTATGTAGCCAGTTTATCTGCCAACTCGAACACAGTCCTTGTTCTCCCCTGAAGTGACAGATTGAGTTCCCTGAGCAGGTTGAATATGTCAAACAGGTAAGCAAGTTTTGCAACCCATTCTGTGTCACTGAAATGTGCCACCAGTGGTGACTGTTTTTCTAAAAGAAATCTTGGAGTGGCTCTCATAACTCAAAAAATCTGGCCAGTGATCTACCTTTAGAAAGCCTGCCTATAATCCCAGCACTTTTGGAGGCCAAAGTGGGTAGATCACCTGAGGTCAGGAGTTCGAAACTAGCCTGGCCAACATGGCGAAACCCCATCTCTACCAAAAATACAAAAAGTAGCTGGGTGTGGTGGTGCATGCCAGTAATCCTAGCTACTTGGGAGGTTGAGTCAGGAGAGTCACTTGAATCTGAGAGTTGGAGGTTGCAGCGAGCTGAGATCGTGCCACTGCACTCAAGCCTGGGTGATACAGTGAAATTCCATCTAAAAAAAAAAAAAAAAAAAAAAAAAGAGAGAGAAGAAAAAGAAAGAAAGAAAGCCATCTCACTCTGTTTATAAGAGAAGATATGTGTGCTTTGCATCCATCTACTCACAGAGCTGCATGAACAGATGTGAGTAAGGGCATGTACTTTAATATGGTTGATAATTTTAATCACATCCTGCAACATGTTATTAAGTTCAGGTGACATTTTTTGACTAGCCAGTATTTCTTTATGGATGACACAGTGCGTAAACTCACATTCAGAAGCAACCTCTTTGACTCAAGTAATGAAACCAGAAAGCCATCCATGGCAGCCAGTCCACCCATGCATACACCAACACAAAATGGCCCATTCAGTTTTCCTGATACGTAATAATTCAAGTAATTGAATAGTTCTGCAGCTGTGGTGTTGATTGGCAGCAAAATTGTGCATAACATATCCTCATACTCCTGAGAAATATATCACACGAAAAAACAAGCATTGTTGCCTTGTTGTCAATATCTGTAGACTCGTCAACCTGGATTGCATACCACAGTGACTCACTAAACCTCTGTAACAATTGTGTCCCATTATCCTCTGCTATTTCATTGGTTTGTCTAGTTATGGTGCTAGTTGAAAGAGGAACATGTGCCACCTTTTGAACTGCAGCCTCTCCTAAAAGTTCATGGCAAATATCCTTAGCAGCAGGCAGGGTCAACTCTTTACCAGTAGTAAAGGGCTTCTTAGCTTCAGCAATGTGGTTAGTCACTAAGAGTAAGGCTCTTTGTGCAGACACATTTGATGAAGGGGTGGTCTTCAATAATTGCTGTTTTTCTTTTAGTTCACATTTTTTTCTCTTTTGAAAAACTCCAAAGGCTTGTCTTTTAATGCAGGGGTGCTTGGTCTCCATGTGGCAAAGCAGTATTGAAGGTTTCATGGCTTCCTCAGTTAGACAGTCACAACATATTATGCAAAGCAGCCTTGGAGATTGTGAATCTCCTTTTGCAAAGAACCCATATTTTAAGTCGGACTCTTGGTATTTTCTTTTAAATGTAGATATCTTTTTGTTGGCAGCCTTAAAGTCCTCTACTGTCTCATTATTGGGGTTTTCCCCCTTTTTAAAGAAGGTCTACAGTGACATTTGGTTTTTACCTATTTGGGCTAGGGTTAGCTTGTGGGCTTACCAAAACGGTGACTGAGACAAATGCACAACGCGAGAATGAGGCAGGGGCGAAACTGGTAAATAAAATAATGGGTGAGCCCTGTGCAGACTGAAATAAGTGTCAGATTCTGACTTGAAGCCTCCCACCAGATGCAGCTTTTCACTTACAACTCAATGACAGGATTTTGATATGATTCTGCAAGCAATTAATTTATTATGGTCTGTGTATAGTCAAACCTCTCTGCTAATGTTAATCTGTATTTGCAGCCACCCCACACCCAGCACTAGCATCATTGTCTCAGCTCCACCTCAGATCATCAAGCATCAGATTCTCATAAGGAGTGAACAACCTAGATCCCTCACATGAGCAGTCCACAATAGGGTTCGTGCTCCTATGAGAATCTAATGCCATTGCTTATCTGCAAGGAGCTGGAGCTCAGATGGTAATGCTGGCAATTGGAAGTGGCTGTAAATAAAGATGAAGCTTCCCTCGCTGGCCCATTGCTTACCTCCTCATGTGCAGCCTGGTTCCTAACATGCCATGGATTAACACAGGTTTATGGCCCAAGGGTTGCAGCCCCTGCTATAACTAAGAATTATTCATCCATACTTCAAAAGTGAACTGAGGCAGAACAGTCAGCGGCTAGTTAGACTGAAGGCATCTCTAGAGAGAAGGCTCAGAAAACAAAATACAGCCACTGTTCCCCTTGATGATAGAACTGTTAGCCCTCTCTCCCCATGCCTACCAACCCAAGTCCTCATATTCCCCAGGACATGAAGTCACATTTAGCCCTACGTAAATGTATGTATGCCTACATTTTGTACATTAATCTGTGTTCTTCTAACACTGCAGAAGTGAGTTGTCTTGACTAGTGGGGAAGATATGTTCTGGAGGGTCATTCGGGCCCCTGGTTCTTACATCTTTAGGCTCCTCAATTCTCTGAACTGTCAGGATATTGTCTTTACATATTTGAAACAAGGTTTCAAACCATTATGTTTTTTAGTTCAAAAGAAAGGGAAAGAAGGATTTGAAGTCCAACAATTTCCCTTAGAAAAAGGGATGCTGAAAGTTGCACATATCATTTTATGCATGTCTCATGGGGAAATACGGGATGCAAGCAGGCTGTGGAATCTAGCTTCTAAGTTCCATTGCCATATTACCATATAAATCTATTGCAATCGAAGAAAAATAAAAAAACAATGAATTTGAGTAAAAGTTGCCAGTCTACCATACTTAATCTTTGTCAAAAAGACTGAGTTTGTAAAGGATGAAGTTTCTACCACTACTCCAGCAAATCTATACCCCTGCCTTTCTTTACTATCTAGAAAGACGGTGGACTTACAGAATCTTGAACTGGCTATATAAACTAAGAAAAAGCTACATTTCAGTTTCTGATTTTACTAAAATGGTGAAAATGTGTGTCTACTACATACATATTCTATTAATCTACATGTTTAAATTAATTTTGTTTCTTGATGTATTATATATTTTTTGAGACTATAATATCATTTCCATTTCATGGTTTCAGATTCCTACAGGATTATTGGTGTGAACTGAATGTTTGTGCCCCCTCCTTTAAATTCATATGTTGATGTCATAATTCTCAATGAGTTGGTCTTCGGAGGTTATGTTTTGGGGAGGTAATTAGGTTTAGATGAAATCATGAAGGAAGAGCCCCTGTTATGAGATTAGTGCCTTTATAAAAAGAGAAAGAGACCGTGCTTCCTTCTGTACCCACTAGGTGTGTACACAACATGAAGGTGGCCATCTGCAAGCCAAAGAGAGAGCCTTCACCAGAACCTGATCATGCTGGCACCCCGATCCTGGATGATCCAGACTCTAGAAATATGAGAAATAAATGTCTGCTGTTTAAGCAATACAGTCTAAGATATTTTTATTACAGCAGCCTGCACTGACTAAGGAAATTGTGGTCTTGTAAATTTCTCCAACATCATCTCAAATCACTCTCTGAATTGCTCACTCCTTTTCAGGCATGTAGGTCTCCCTATGTTCCCAGAGCATGAGAATTCACTTGCTTCCCCAGAGGTTCCCCACTCTCTATCTCCTCTGTCTTAATCCCACCCTAGTTCTTCACTTACCTGACTTCTTCTCATCCTTCAGCTATCTTACATAGCACCGCCAGAATGAACCACACATTTTACGACCATTCTATCTAAAACCTTAGCCTTTCTGTTTACTCAGTTATCATAATCAATGTATCTATTTCCTTCACTGAACTTTTCACAATCTTTAATTCTTTTATTTTTATTTGTTTATTTAATAGTGCATTGCTTGTCTCCAACACACAAATGTAAGTTCCATAAGTGTGTAAGGATCTTCTGTGTCTTTGTCACCCCTGCCATTCTCTCTGTCTATTACAGTGCATGACACAAAGTGTTGTTCAAAAATATTTGTTGACTGAGTAGATTGTATGGATAAGCTCTTCAAAAAACAAATATATGGGTATGTGGATGCGTGTGCTGTGAGCAAAATTATACCATTTTTCAATAAGTAGACCAAACGAATGTTATTTACAGAACTCTAAGGCATTTTTTCACAAGTACTGATAATATATGACTATAAAACACCATGTGTTGCCCTTGAGTGATTACACAGTCTAGCCAAGAAATGGATTGCTGGTGACTAAACCAACATTGTTTTGCATTCTTTTCCGTACTCGAAGAGAACGTATGCCATAGTAATGATGTCTTTATGCAAATTTGTGTTGTTTTATATAAGTTCTTTGATTTTATTTTTATGTTTCTTTGAAGGAGTTCTGAGGAGCAAATTTCCATAAAGATGGGGCTTAAATTACTATGGCATCAGTAACTACTCTTCAGACTACTTGATAAACAGCATGATTGAGAAGAAATGTTATTACGCTGTCCTATAGAATAGTACAATATAGTTTTCCTAATGAGTAGTCAGACTTTCCGCATGTTTAATGACCTCAGGCAAGTGATGAAAACTCTCAGACTTCGGTTTCTTCATCTACAATAGTGGAAATAATGCAGCCCCAATATCTTAAGAATTGGTGAGAAGAGCTTCAGCTGGCACTGTAAGTATTGCCTTGCTCAAATCTACTAAAAACTCTGTGAGCTAGAAATTATATATCTCCATTCTACACATGAGAAAATCACAACTCGTAAAGGTAAATTCCCTACTGTCACATAGGTTGTGGAAAGCAAAACCAATTCAGTTTCAACATACTCACATTTTTGTGTCCCTAATTAGAATTCCTCATTTTAAAATTCTTTCATTTTAGATAATCTGGTAATGAGCACCATAGAATAAGTCTTTGAATTATTACTTCTCTTATTTAAAATTATTGGTGTGTTGATAGTTAAGCCAGAGAGGATGAAGATAGGAGAAAATGAGAAAACAAAGAGAGAAATATGGGAGAAAGTCAGATAAGAAAGTTCTAAGTGCTAATGATGTTGTATGTTTTAGCAAAATTAGACAAGTAAGTCATCTCCAATTTTTTCTTTTCACTAAAAATGCCCAAGTAATAGAATCTTAGTGATTATTTTTCATGTATTTTTAAGATATGTGAAGAAGTCAGTGGAGTGTGTGAGAAAGTATATGCTGTATTATATTTACTTTTTTGTTTTTTACAAATGAAAGATAGTCTTTCAACTCCAATTATGTGGGGTGAAAAAATGATTTGGCTATTCCACTCTCTTGCTTTCAAAAAAATATTGCAGCATAACTTGAGACTCCCATTTCTTTATGTTTTTCTATATTGACTTTTCTTTCATTCTTTCTGTCTCACTGGAAGCCAGAAGATTCTAATAGAACATAATATAAAGTTTTGAGAGTATTAGAGGTGAAAGCTATTCCAGTTATTTTGCTGCTCTAACATACTTCTAGTTATGAATCAGTCTGTACATCAATATTGTTAAACAAAAGTTGTCTATTTCAGAAACATAACCAGCATATCTTACAAACAGCAGACCCAGAGTACAATAGACATTTAGAGTAAATGTTAATTTGATCCATAAAAAAATAAATAAATTTGAGATTTTTCTCTGTATTAATATTCTCTCCCTTTGGCAATACTAGAGTGTTCTATTCAATTTCAACATTATTATTTATGATTTATAAATATCCACCATTTATTGGTTTCTCCTCTCACACATGTATATAAAAATAACTTACTCATCTCTTGTCCCACAAACTCTCTGGCCTAACTCCCTGACATCATTGTACACAGGGATGCAAGAAAGGTTCTTACAAGGTAACTGCTTCACCTTTTTCTGCTTATCACCTCCAAAAGGGCACCAGAGGCAAATTGAACATTGAATTATCAAAGATAAGTCATTTATTTTCCAAATAGTTCTCTATGGGAAGAGAGGAGCCTGCCTCTTACATTCATTTGAACGGCGTACGGCCGTGTGATTCTCTTTCAGCACTCCCCACAGAGCACCCTGGGTATCAGCTTATCTTCCCTGTCCTTGAGAGCAGCATCTAGTCAAATTGGTTCAAAAGAAAACTACTCACATGCCTATTGTGCTCCTGAATTGCATAGAGTTGTATCCTTAAACAATGTTAGTTGATTGCCTTTTGATAAATTTGTCTAAGTTCCTCACAATTCTTTTGTCTCCTCATAGAACTGGAAATACACATGTATTTTGTTACATATATATATTAAACCAAGGATCTTAAGGAATTGTTGTTTTTTATACAATAATTTTAAAATGAAAATAAATAAGGCAGCGCAAAAGGAAACTGAAGATTCTGAAACACACAAACAACAGTGCAGCTAGTCTGTTGTTCTATTCCCCGTGTCTGAAAGTGATCTAGCTACAGGAAAATTACTCTGGGCATCATTTCAGTAAATGAGAAAGGAGCCATGGGAAAGAGGATTTACTCCACTGTGTTGCCATAGAATACAGCATAACCACCTACAAAGAAACCTCAGCAGTTAAGACTGCTGGGACAACAATAACTTACAATGTGATTGCACAACTCACCAAAAATGTCCAAAACAACAGCACTAATAGCTGCTCCAGGCAATCAGCTTTAGAGGGGAATAACCAGCTGTGTTTTTGTTTTTGCAGAGATGGCTTTGTTGCTTCCTTGAGGCTACATTTGTAAAAAATATTCCGACCACACTCCAATTATCTGAAATAATATGCCAGAACACCTGTCAATAAGGGGCAGAGGTTAAACGATAGTGATGTATGGGGATTGGATATCCAGCTTTCTTTCTGATTAGCTTGCTTCATTGGCCTAATTACTTTATCTTGCTAAGTCTCAATGTTATATTTATCTCTTAAAAATAGAGTTACCTTATAAAATATGCATATTCTGGAGATTTCAAAAATGTCTTTACATAGAAAATGCTGAATAATTTATAACCATTACTTTGAGTTTCCATTTTTGAATCTTTTTTCTTGTTTTATTGTATCTATTGTAATCTATATGACTTTATTGGAAATTTAATAAGCATTCTTAAATTTACATCAGCCAAATTGAGCAATTAACATTAATTTGAGAATGACTAACAATGAAAACATAACTAAACCAAACAAAAAAACTCAACTAACACTAGCTAGTAATGCTAGGTTACACAAAATAGAAGTGTTCTTTTTCTTCTCATTCATATTAATGTAATGTAGAAAAAGAAAATTCAGGGCTAAAATTGTATCTCCTAGTAGGCCTGGCCCTTTCTATATTCTTTACTCTATTACCTTTAAAAATATAATTTTAATAATAGCAATAGCAAATATGTTTTTAGTATTTTCTCTGGGCCATGAACATAGTAAACAGCTTTATTTATAACTTACTTAACAATCAAAATAATCAGAGCATTATTTCAATGTTACACGTGAAGTTACTGAGATACAGATAACACATATGCATTTGACCCTTGGACATCATGGGTTTGAACTGTGTCAGTCTACCCACAAATACATTCTTAAAAATAAGTATACTGGAAAATGTGGGGGAGTATTTGTGACAATTTGAAAAGAAAACTTACCAAAAGTTGTGTATGTCATGAATGCATAATGTCTGGATAGTAATTGATTTCATCATTTGCTACCATGAAATATACACAAATCTATTAAAAAAGTTAAAATTATCAAAATTATGCACACACAAACCATACATGGCGTTATTTGCCGTCATGAGGAATGCAAACTAATATAAAGATGCATAAAACATACCTGCATTAAATTAACTGTAGTGTGTACTGTTGTACTATAATAAATTCATAGCCATCTCCTATTGCTATTGTGGTAAGCTCAAGTGTTAAAGTTTTTTAAAACACCTCCCATGTAATTCTCATCATCTCTGTATGAGCCGTTCACCTCTTCAGTAATTGCATATAGCAGTGAAAAGTGATCTCTCATGGTTCTTACATATTTTTCATTGTGTTTAGTACAATACTTTAAACCTTGAGTAATACCATGAGACCCATATGAAGTGCCACTAGTAATGCTGAAAGTGCTCCCAATAATCATAATCATGACAACAAGAAAAAAATTGAATTGCTTGATATGTACCATGGATTGAGATCTGCAGCTGAGGTTGCCCACAATTTCAAGATAAATGAATTTAGCACAAAGACCATTGTAAAAAGGAAAAGGAAGTTTGTGAAGGCCATGCTGCAACTACACCAGAATATGTGAAAACCTTGCACATTTTATGAAATACCTTTCCATTTTGTATGGGAAATGTAGCTCTTATGTAGGTGAAGGATTACTATAAGAAAGATGCACCCATTTACTCCAATATGATTTGAGAAAAGCCAAAGTCATTATATGACAACTTAAAGTAAAAAGGAAGCTGGAGAATTTAGTGCCAGCTAAGGATGGTTTGATAAGTTTAGGGAAAGATTAGGTTAAATGATATCAAGATAAATGCAGTAGCTTCTGCTGACCAAGAGGCAGCAAATAAGAAAATCACAGAGGAGGTTATCTGCCTGAACAGGTTTTTAATGCAGAAGAAAGTGATATGTTATAGAGGAAAAAAAGGCACAAAGGACATTCATTAGTAAGGAAGAGAAATGAGCACGAGGATTTAAGGCAGAAAGGGATAGGCTAACTTTGCTGTTTTGTGCAAATACAGTCAGGTTTATGATTAGGACTGTCCTTATATATAAAGCTACTAAATCCCAAGCCCTTAAGGAAAAAAATAAACACCAGCTTCCAGTCCTTTGGTTGTACTACGAGCAGACCTGGACAACAAGAACACTTTTTCTGGATAGGTTCCCATTGATGTTTTCTCTTTGAAGTCAGGAAGTACCCTGCCAGTAAGGAACTGTCTTTTAAAGTTTTGTTTTTAATATTATACCATGATTTTGGCCACTGTGAACCCCATGAGTTCAGCATCAAAAGCATTAGTCTACTTGCCATGAAACACAATGCCTCTAATTCAGCTTCTACTTAAAGGTTATAAGAACCTTTAAGGTTCATTACACATGGTGCTCTATAGAAACAATTGTCATCACTATGGAAAAGAACCTTGAAAGAGAGAACATCATAAAAGTCTGGAAGGATTACACTATTGAAGATGTTGTCCTTGTTATAGCCATAAAGCCTAAAACAGGAAATTCCTGCTGGAGAAAACTGTCCGGATGTTGTGCATGACTTTTACGATTGTCAACAGAGCCAATTAAGAAAATCATGAAAGAGGTGTTGGATATGGCAAAACAAGGTGGGGGATAAAAAGTTTCAAGAGATCAATCTTGGGGAAATTCAAGAGCTAGAAGACAGCATAACAAAATAAATTAACAGAAGACACTGTCATAGAGATGAGTGCTTTCAGACCAGTGTCAGACGATGAGGAAAATGATGTAGAATTAGCAGTACCAAAACACAAACTGGCATTACATAATCTACCAGAGGGTTCTCATTATTCAAGATTACTTTTGCCTTTTTTAGGATATGGACTTTTGTATTATATGGACACTGAAACTGAAGGAAATGGTGGAAGAAAGATTGGTATTAGACATAAATATTGTTAGAGAAATAAAAAAGCAGAAAGGTCAGGCAGAAATTACAATGTATTTCCATAAATCTACACTGAGTATGCCTACCTGTCTTGCTTTCCCTTTTACTTCCTTCCCCTCTTTCTCCTCTGTCACTGCTGACAAGGCTAACCCCTCCTCTTCCTCTTTCTCCTCAGCCTACTCAACATGAAGATGATGAGGATGAAGACCTTTATGATAATCAACTTCCACTAAATGAATAGTAAGTATACTTTCTTTTCCTTATGATTGTCTTAATAATATTTTATTTTCTCTACCTCACTTTATTGTAAGAATACGGTATTTAATACATACAACATACAAAACGTGTTAATTGACTCTTTCTTTTTGAAAACCTTCTAGTCAACAGTAGGCTATAAGTAGTTAAGGTGTTTAAGGTCAAATACGTTACGTAGATTTTCAGATTCAGAGGAGGTAAGCACCCCTTACCCCTGTGTTGCTCAAGGGCCAACTTTATTGTCCAAGGTCACACAATTCAAATATCTGTCTTGGCTAAAGCTGCCACATCTACATTCAAGCAAACCAGAAGACGGAAGGACACAAGGAAAGGCATGACTTTAGGACACTAATTGGACTTTAGGACACAATGCAATATTATCCCACTGGCCTCAACTTAGTAACAAGTATTACTTTATTGCAAGGCGTACTGGGTAATGTAGTCTTTATTCTGAAAGACTATGTGCCTAGTTAAATGCTGCAAATTGCCTGTTAAGGAAGAAGGGATGTTGGAGAACCACAGGCTGTTTCTGTTACATGGATGCATGCATTTCTATTAGATTTTGTCTACATGGATACAAGATATTCTTTATTCAAGCCTGCTTCTTAAAATTCTCCTCCTGGAATAGTCCTCCTGCTTACAGCAGATCTTAGTCAACCACTTCCAGAAGGAGAATCATTGTGTATTCCACACAAGGTATCTTCTTCAAATCATCAAATCAGGTCTCCTTCAAAATCTTTTCTACTAGTAATTTTATTTTTTAATTTCATCTAGAAGGGAGAGGAACCAATAAAACTATAAGGAAGAAATAATTTGAATTCTTATATTGTTTGCTGAGTGGTTAATACATGCTATATCTCCTACTTTTAAGAAATTTAAAATCATGTGAGAAATAAATTTATCTATAGAATTACAAAATAAGCCTATGTTTCCATTAAATAAGTGATCATCATTGTAGATAGTGCCAAGAGTTGTGAAGGGTCTGAGATTTTACTCCCCTTGCAAACTGATAAGTTAGCGTGTCACAGTTTCACAGCTCGTGGTATAAGACACGAGACTCTTGTGTCAGAGACAAATGTCATTGCTATTTATAGTACAACAGACAACACTAGATGGACCTTCATATCAATTAACCCTTGCCTCTACATCCTATATGAGTGATCTGGAGTGACCCAAGTCATTGCTGTATACATAGTGGATTTGTATCACAAATGAGTAACCCCAAGTTTAGGAAGTCCAATTCTTTAAAGGGCCTGCTACCAGACTGCTCACCATTTGCCTTGAAAGGGGTCATTGTCTTTGTTATACCGGTTAGGGAACAAATCTCTCTCCCCTGGAAAGAGACACTTTTTCTATCTTACAAGACAGCTATACAAACATCTTTGAAAAGATAGCCTAGAATAGCAGCTGATTCAAGGTGTGCAGAAACATTGTCTCCCATAGAGAATTGTCTCCCAAAAGATATATGAGACCACAGAGTGAGAAGTTGAGCTGTCTTTGCATAATCAAAGTGGTGCAGACATTTAAACAACTGAAAGACAATATCAGTATTTTATTCCAGATGCATAAAATGAGTATGTTTATGGCATATTATAAGAGCCAATGTGAATGAATAGTAAAGAGAGCTTTAAGTGCATTATGGAAATCATACTTCATTCTGAAAAATTCATGCATCCAGTTAAACAAGAAACATGTATAGAGAAAGCAAAATTTGGGGACGTTTTCACAGTGAACTTGCTAGAGTGGAATTATCACTATGGATCATGGTGAGAGACATATTGCACAGGGAGAATCCACTGATTAGATAAGAAGAGCAGAGAAGATAAATACATCCAATGTATTTCCAGTGTCCTAAGCTTAAATAACCATGGAAATTATGGTCCTATAAGGAGAAACAACTAACTCAGAAGAAATTGTTATACAGCTGGAGGAATTAGGCTGATTTGAACTGTGTTTAATTTAATCTAGTCTGAAAATATCCAAGTAGAATATATCCAATAGGAAGTAAGAAATGTGTGATTAGAAAAATGTGTTGAAATTGAGCTTTTGGTGGATAGGAAACTATGGTAGTTTCAGTAGTGAGTTTGGTACCAAAGTAAAATCTCAGACCCTTGAGTGATCCTGAAAATGTTGTCAATGTTGAATAGGGAGAGGTACTGAGAGCCTCAGTAATTTGAAACATGAGAATATTCTGTACACATTGAAAATACTTTCTGACAAAGAAAGCATTTCTTTTCTTGTAAATGTTAATAAGCTGCTGTATTTCACGGACTTGAACTCTAGTTCCAATCTGAAAAAAATAAAATTACTCTTTATCTAGTCTGGCAAATATAGCCTTCAGTTTGTTGTTGTCCAAGAACACGTAAATACTCTGGATTCAGTTAATTAGTACACTAAATCTGTCTAAAAAGCCCCTGACTATTTCTTCATTGCTTTCTTTCCTCTGAGGAGTTATATGAGAATTTAAGGAAGATTTAACTGTAATTTGAGTTAGTTGAGAGTCAAGGAACACACTTCTGCTTTTCCCTTTGGCAGTTCATATGTTCATTCCTTCACCCAAACACTTATTTACACAAAAAATGTCTTTCTATCAACCAATGTGCGGAGATGCGTTTTGCAAGGTATATATGATACACTAACGAATCAACAGAGTTTATATCTTGTTCCTTGTGAAGAGTCCTTACATTGCACCTCAGGTCTAGTAAATGTGACACTTTAGTTGTGCCTAAACATTTGTCGTCATAACTACCTCAGGCAGGGTTCTTAGCTGCAAGCAGCACACACCAAATCTTGCCAACTTAAATAGAGAATACATTTATCAAAAGGATTGACAGGAACTGCCATCATTCTGGGAACGCTACAAACCAAGGTGAGAACCTAGGCAGAAACGAGGGAGTCCAAGTGGCTGGAGCCACAGCCAACGGTGGACATGTAAACTGTGGGTGGCGTATTTTTCAGATCTGTTTCCTGAGTGTGACTTACCCTTTGTCAACAGCCAAGTGCATAGTAATGTCAATGGCCAGGCCCTATGGATGCATTTGCACATCTTGCTACAAGGCGTCTCATGTGTTCTCATGCTTGACCCAGGCCCATTGCACCCCCATCCTTCTGTTGCAATTTCCTGATGTGTTCCCATTTTACTCTTTGCCTGATCCTGCTCAACATTCTACAACTGGGACCACTCACAAAACTAGTAAAAATAGAAAATAGCTAACCACTCATTGACAAATCTGATTTTTAGATGTTTTATCGTACACTCCTAAATTAAAATTAAAGTAGCAGTTAGTCTTTTTTAGATATTTTGGAGTGTCTAATAAATTATTGAGGAATTAGATATGTTTGGGGAATAACTTTGCTTTCAAGTTAGTCACTGTCTGGGGGAAGAAGTCATATAAAAGCTATCTATAATATGATGATATATTCTTCTGGGGTTTTGTGTAAAGTATTATAAGAATACAGATGAGAGCATAAATCTGCTTGCAGTAGGCAACGGAAACTTCAGAAAAAGAGTTGCTTCCAGTTATCAAAATACCATTTGTACACAAACATAATTTCTCTACTTGTTCAGAGTATGGGTGTTTCGCTGTATTTCCAGCCAAACATGTATATTTAATTTTTGGTACTTCACAGGGCTAAAGTAGTAAACTATATCCCAATGAACATAATTTGGCTAGCTGCGAACAGCATCCCCATATCCACTGTCATATGGCGTATCGGTCCTATCCTACCTAGGCCCTAGGCTACACAATAAATTTTCTTAATATTACAGTTGTTGGATGATAAGGGAAAATAACATGTAACCAGAAAATAGAATCTTAAAAGCTGTTTTTAATGTGCCAAGAAAACATATTCTGGAAATGAATTCTTTATCTTTGAGATTTAATCTGCCTGGGGTACATTCTTGGGGAGAGCGGAAGACAAGACAAAGGTAGACATAAATGAAAAAGCATTCAAAAGTTTATATTTTAAGTTTCCATTTGATACTTAAAGGTGTCGTAGATATTTTTGCGAGCTCTCTCTGTGTGAGCGGAATACATCAGCCTGGTTGCCTGTGGAATGGAGAAAACAGCTCAGCAGCGCTCTCAGCAAGGATCATGCATTCCCACATCATTTTGAGTGTGGGGCCCCAAATTCACAAATGTCACCCACCCTTGGCATCTCCATTAACAGGAGACATTCTATCTTACTTTTTAATTTCATGAAGCAGAATTCCTGAAATAATGGTTTTATCGGCATGTAGACAGATTCCTACGGGGACTGGGATACCTGCTTCAAGCTGTCTCAGTTGCCTAACTCATTTTTCTCACTCTGAGCGTGTACTGGCCTCTTTTTCTTTCAGGAATACATAATAGCTGACTGTGGTGAAATATTTTCCTGTCACTCTTTGCTTTCCCTTAAAAAGAAATTCTGGTTTTTCTGCTGTTGAAAAAAATCATTGCTTTGGATTATAGAACTATCTCTAAGAAGTCCCGTATACAAATATAAATATACAAGAAAATCTAATATTCCAGGTGAAGTGCTTTTCTAGAAACATTTCACTCGCCAATAAATTACAGGATATATGCCTCTAGAATAAATCTAAGAATAGTTGTATGGATAAATAGATGGATGAAAATTAGCTGGCTATAACTTTCCATAGCAAAGACTGGGATGAGTGGAGAATGAGACTCAGGACATATCAGATTTCTACATTGTAA
Organism: Cacajao melanocephalus; assembly: GCA_963573385.1. Lineage (NCBI taxonomy): Eukaryota > Metazoa > Chordata > Mammalia > Primates > Pitheciidae > Cacajao > Cacajao melanocephalus. The sequence goes on from CAUYLG010019642.1 coordinate 75,488, forward strand.
ATATTGATGAGACTCTGTGTTAGGAGACTTTTCCAGAAAATGTAACCTCAGAAGATGTATCAAAATTGGAAGCAAGCCAAGACATAGACAATATGTCAACAAGAAATAAGCTACATAAAAAAGATAAGTCCCCTGATTTGACAGTACGTACTAAAAAGTTTACAATATAGTGTGTGTGTGTGTATGTGCTCAAGCACATACGTTCATATGTGTTTAAAAACAGAGCCAACGTGTTTTGGTTACAGTGTGTAAGTCCCAAAAGAATGTGACCAGATCCCTCAAATTGCCTGCTAATATCCTATTAATATCTTCAACCAATACTTTACTCCCCCGATTTAAAAAAAAAATGAGCTATACAAAAACACCATACTGATGTTAAGAATTATCTTGCAATGCAGATGACTGTGTACACTGATGATTAGTTATATGATTAGATTTTTGAGCCTGATTTCCCTTGATATAAACAGTAGGTTCTTAAAAGGCCCAGGAATGAAAATTAATTGTACAAATTAAGATTCATAAGGAGATCTAGGGCAAGTACCTTATCTACATTACACGGACCATCTCTATTGAGCCTTTCTTTAGTTACCTATTGCTATAGAGCAAATTACCCCTCAGAACTTAGCAGATAGAAACAGCAAACAATAATTGCCTCAAACTGAGGAGCAGCATAGGTGTTTGGTTGTGAATCAGGGTCTGCCATAAAGTTAAAGTCTAGAAGTATCATCAGAAGGTTTAACTTGGGGAGAATCCACTTCCAAATTTATTCAGCATGGTAATAGAAGGCCTCAATTTTTCAGTAGAAACTATTGGCAGGGGAACTTAGTTCCTCACCAAATGGGCCTCTCCTGAGTCTGCTTGTGTGTTTTTGTGACATAGTAGATAGCTGGCTTCCCCTAGAGTGGGAAAGATGAGTGAGGACATAGATATAAATATCATATATCCATATAAAATAAGGGAGACTATTACAAAAGGGTGCACCTTGGAAGGCATGTACAATTGGAGAGCTATAAAATTAATCCCTAATAGTTAAAACTGAACAAAAAAAGGAAAAGTTGTAGAAAGCATAATGCAGCTTGACCTGTCAAATACAATAAAATTTAAATATTCGCAATTTCAACCGAATAAGTGGAGTCCCGGAGTCTTACTTAATGTGTAAAAACAAAAAACAAACAAACGAACAAAAAAAAAACAACAAAATAACAACAACAAAAAAAAACAAAGCAATAGTAAGAAATATGTGTTGCTCTGTATTGGTGAAATTTTGCTGCATAATGAACTACCCTGGCTGGGTGTGGAGCCTCCCACTTTGGGAGATTGAGATGGGAGATTTGAGCAACACAAGTGAGACCCTATCTCTACAAAAAATAAAAACAAAATGAAATACAAATTGCTTCTAAAGAGTCTTAAGCAATATTTATTTTCTTCAAAATTCTCTGGCTGGAATAAAATTTTTTTTTTTTTTTTTTTTTTTTTTTTTTTTGTCTAAACCAACTGTGCTGATTTCTATCCCCAGCTGATGACTTGGCCAGGCCAAGCTGGTATAGAATGCTGCTTTTCTCATGTCTGGTTGGTGATTGATGTTATCTAGGTTGACAAGGATGGCTTGGCTAAGTGTCTCTCATCATCCTGATAGCTAGTCTAGACTCATTCATCTTATAATAGCCATATTCTTCCCATGAGTAGCCAGACAGAGGAAACTTCAGTTTGAAGGTTCTTTTCCAATGTATGCTGGCATCAACATTGCATTTGTCACTGTCCTTTTCTCAAAGTGAGCTTTGTGACCTTTATCTTAAAGTGAGGTGCTGTGAAGTCACATTGTGAAGGGCCTGCAACCAGGGATGTAGAAGACTGGTTATTAATTTCACAATTAATGCTCTCTTCCATCTTATGCAATTTTACATTAAATAATGTAAGAGCATCGATAATTTTGTCTTGGGAAAGAGGATACCCCAATCCAGTTGAGACTGAAATAAGAGCTTGCATGCTGTAATTTAATTGAAACAGTCATTCTAGGGAGCAGGAGTAAATGGGAGAAAGCCATACAGGAGGCAGAAAAAAGGCATTACAATAGCTTTATTATGGCATTATTTAGTTGATCCACTGAGGGCTACTGAGGCTTGATCCCACCAGGACCATCCAAGGAAACATGAACAATGGGGAAGGAAAAAGGAAAGAAGGAAAAAAGGAAGGGAGGTTTTCACCAACCAGCACATTCTCATAATTCAAGAGCTGCTGCATAGCGTGTTAAGTACTTCATACTTCCACGTGATTCTGACATTAATAAGTGGGTTTCCTCATGTGTAAACCTCAGTAGAGTTAGAGAACCTCCAGGACAGAAAGTGAGAGACACATCGCACAGCTGAGGGGCTGGTTACTGCACAAATGCCTGGAGGAAAATAGGGACTAAGAATTCTGTGGGCTACCAAAAGTTTCCAATTCATATTTAAGGACAGTTATAATTTTGCATAGAAAAACTACAAAACTCGTTATATGTGCTGTCTCACTTAACTCCTAGTACAAACATCTGGTATACAGAAAAATTAAGTAACTTGCTCAAAGCTATTAATACAAAGTTAGTGAAGAAGTGGGATTTGAGGATAGCTTTCTGACACCAAAAGCTGTGGGCTATTTTTTTTTTTGACAGGTTCTTACTCTCTTACCTAGGTAGAAGGACAGTGGCATAAGCATAGCTTACTTCAACCTCAAACTCCAGGGTGCAAGTGATCCTCCCACATCAGCTTCCTGAGTAGCTGGAACTACAGGCATGTGTCACCATGCCTGGCTAATTTTTTACTTCTAGAGATAGTGTCTTGCTATGCTGACCAGGCTGGTCAAGCTTTTCTCTTGCTTTGGCCTCCCAAAGTCCTGAAATTACAGGTGCAGGTCATCATGACTGGCCAAAAGTCTGTGATTTTTCAAAGTGCTTTACTTCATATAATTCTTTGCTCATGTGTGTGTGTGCGTGTATGTGCATGTATGTGTGTGTATGTGTGGTTTCTTTTTTTGTAGAGAGATGAGTTGGGGGTGACCAGGCACTAATAGAAACTGGGCATTACTTGGCAACACTCTGTAATGGGATATAGTGTATTTTTATAATCTATTCATTCTAAAAAAAAAAGTCTACTTAGGGTCTTTTCATAATGCAATGTGGGAGGATACGTGGCCATACAGGAGAAAGTTGACATTAACTGGACGGAAGTTTTCTCACCAGACTGAAGTCGGCTGATAGTGAATTCTTTCAGGCCACATAATACCCATTCCCTTCTTCATTACATCCTCAGGTGAGCAGGCAGGAAAAAAAGGGAATGGGGAATATTTTAAGAGTTGCTGGGGATATTCCATTTAAATAAAAATTGTATTTTTACGGTTGTACACTGGCTTACTCACAAATTCATCAATCCAACTCCCTATTAATTACCATTTCTTCAAGCCTTTCAGTAAAAATGACAACTGACGAGCATGCTGATATCTCTAATATGTTGTGAGTCCAGAAAAATGCATCAAGATTATCATTGCAGTGAAATCACACTCACTATAAGCTTTATCATTGGTTTTATTTTAAGTTTGGAAAATTACCGGTTCATATACAACATATATGATAACTTCATTAACCCTAAGATTTGATTAAAAAGAAAATTTTATTCCTTCACTTTGCAATAAAATGGAGACTTAACTATACAGCTGTTAAGTGTATATGTGTTGCTTCCCAGGATGAACAACGTTGGTCAAATAAAGAAACCTACTGAATTTTACTGCTGTCTCATAAAGAGTGTATATAGCACCCATAAAGTATATGGTGGGAAAGTAAATTATTTGCTGTGAGAACCTTGGCTGTGAAATCATTTATATACCACTAAGGGATTTGCATACAGAGGAGGAAGGAGAGCCTGAGAATTACATTTCTATACATTTCTCCACTTTTCCATCTGAGTTTAAGGCATTAAGCTTTTTAGGTTTTAGATACACCATAAAAATGTCTATCACAAAATTTCTGGGGGATAATTGCTGAAGGGATTTCTGACATTTTAAAATTTAATTGTGGTTTTCTTTGTTCTTTGAACAGTATATTGGACGTTCTATAACTATTAGTGTGTTTAAAAGCACTTTATTACCAGGCACTTTAAGTGTATTCTGTGTAATTTGAAATATTTATTAAATATCCACCACTTTTGTTTCTTAGAGCATCCAATGAATCCATCTACATAAGAAACACAGAAAGGTCATGCCACTGGGAAATCTACTATGGGCTAAGTCTTCCTTACACTATTTAATAATACTCTATAAACAGTCCCACATTCTTAGAGAGTAAGAAATCCTTAGGAAAGAACACAAAATCATTTTGGCAACTAGATTACCTCTTCACTAAAAAGTAGAATGTCAATCACTTATGCTTTTTTAAGCTATGAAATGGTAATGTCTTGGCACAGTTGAGAAGGAGCAACAAGGAAACATTTTTAAAAGTTTTTGAAGCCCATCTTTATACACAGCCTGATAGAGTTCAAAAATGTGTTCACTTGCATTATACTGCTTTAACCACAGAGTAAATATAAGCATTAGAAATAGACATTATTAGCATTCTTATTTCACAAATGGAAAAGCAGATACGGAGGAAAAATGACTTTTCCAAAGTCACAGAGAGAGGTATTAGAAAAACTGGACCTGGAATGCTAAAATTTCATTCTGTACATTATTTTCTCAGTGTTCCCCAATTCTGCTCTGAATATACAGAGAAGACAGGGTGCTTTCTATGCCTTGCTCTCTCTGTTACTGTAAAATCTCTCTCTTTGTTAGTCTAAAGTGTCATTGCTCTTATGCTGACCAAAGCTAGGTGAGAGATTTCTGCAATACATTTGTTTTCTCAAAACTCTGCATTATTTTTTACCTGTAACTTTATGTCATTTTATGCACATTTGCACTGTGGAAATAAACAATAGTAAGATATCAGTAACTTTTGATTATACATGTACTAGTACCAGAAGAGCAAAAAGCAAAATTGTGGCTTTTGTTGTCATGACAGTAAATGACCCATTTTAGGTGTCCTGATGACTAATTTAGGGCACTACAGACAGAAAAATTAAATTCATGTGAATTCTCACACTAGCATCTATTATTACAGCTGTAGTCTAGAGTGGTGATATCTAGGTATCCTGAGAGTATCCATACTGATGCATTTGAGGGAATCTCTACTGCCCTCTCCCATCTCTTTATTTCTCTCTCTTTCCCTCTATCCTTCTCAAGTCAAACCTTTTTAAAAATAACTTACTGTAATAAGTCTTTTGATTTTCTTTATTTCTTATGATAAATTTCATTCTGCTTTTTTTAAAGTTGCCTGCCATTTTCTCACGAGACTACGGAGTATAAACTAATATTGTTATTATGCATTTTAAAGTCGCACTGAAAATTGTCAAGCTAATGAGAGAGCATACTTATCAGTGATGTATTCTAGGCAATTCTTTTTTTTCACACATTAAAAAAAAAAAGAGTCCAGGGTGTTCCCAAGGTCATGGGTCAAGTTAATGATACACTTAGGACTTGATACCAAATTATCTAACTTCTACCAGCACGTTTTTTCTTTCTATGCTATGAAGCCATTTATAATCATCAAATGCAAATTGTGTATCGGGAAGTGTTATTAGTTTAAAAGCAATTTTTAATCCAATAAAGGAATAGCTATAAGAATGATTAGTAAGTCTGGTGAATTACGCTCAGAAAATTGCTAGCGATCATGGCGGCTAGCATCCAGAATGAAACCAAACTATGTACCAGGCTTTCTATGGAGTCATATTGTCATTGCTGCCTTTGGAATCTGGATGTAGCTACTGCTTCTCCTTCCTCAGAATGAGCATTCTAATGCTGGGAACCTAAAAACAAAATACGTCAGCTTTTTTGTTTTATCCATGTAAGAGTGCCGGTCTTCTACCAAAACTTCCTATATGCAAAAAATACTACTTTCTTGAAAGAAAATGCTAAGCACCCATAAAAAGAAATAAGAATTGTCAATACATTGGTGATATATTAGCAATTGAAAGCAATAGCAATTGCTCAAACACTAAAGGTTTATTTGGGTACTTATATCAAATCGATGTCATGTTTTTACATATCAAATTTGGCTTAATATATTTTTTTCCTTAAATCGTTTATCTTCTCAAAGAAAATCCTATAAGGTATAGCTAATAGTTTTCATTCTCTTGATACAAGAACACTGATATTCACTGAGTTCACAAAATTTGAGCAGATTTAAACTGAAATTGCTAATAGAGGAAGAACCAGAATCCACAATTTTGATATTATGAAAGATTAATGTAAAACCAGGTGCTGTAATGGCATTTTATCTTTGTTTTTCAAAATCAAGTATGCAAATATACATATGAAAATAATAGTATGCTTTTGAGTGTTGAAGTCATCAAAAATTCAAGCAATTATGAAAAAAATGATATGATAAAAATAACTTCTGCTTCATATGTGTTTTTTTTTTTTATTATCAGGTTATTACATCCTTTTAGGCAATATTTGCCTCTCTGTAATTGGACCAATACAAATATAGAAAGTATTTATAAGGTTTTTTTATTTGCAATTTCTTTAGGAAATATCAAAATGTGCACAATAAATCAATACAGTTTTCATTTGTCAATTAAAAATAAAAATTTAAAAAGTATATATCAATGGAGTTCTCAGTGTATCTTGGTTTTTCTCAAAGTCTATTGCTTTGTTTGTGAATAAAGGTAAACATAAAAATAATTGAATGTATAAATTTAGCTCTATATACACACTATGGTGATTCATCTTACCATAACAATATTATATGCTCAGTAGATGGATATCAGTTCAACTACATTTAATATTTGACATTCTGTAGCAACTTCTTCAACACTGGCAGGGGACAAAAAACTCTTTGGTCTTTATGAGAAGTTTTCACAGGAAACATTTATTTTTTCACTAAAGTTAGATCACACTTACTTGTATAACCCAAGTCAAATGTACACTCATACTTTCTCAGGTATAAGTTGGAAAATGAAATAGAGTGACAGAGAGAAAGAAGGTGTATCAACCAGCTTTTAGTTAACCAACCAATGGTCAAGGTCTCCATTCCCTCTAGAAATGCTTACAGCAGAGACAACTGTCTTTGCTCAAAGACAAGTTCCATGCTCACAGAAAAAGATTTTTATTCCCAAACCTCTTTATGCCAGTTACACTTGTTATTGTGATAAAACAATGCAATTAAATATTACATAAATCTATAAAATATTAGGTTGAAATAAAGGTGATTTTTGTGTCCATAAAATTAAATTCAAGGTTTTTGGAGGACTTAAGGCTGTGATGGATCAATGATGCATTTTTGGATGGGACGACTGTAAAAGGTTGGAATATATAATAATCAAGAAATTTCTACTTTCAAATTGCTTTGTAATGTCTAAGTCCCCCATAAATAAACTCATACTAGAAATGGTAGAGGGGTATTTTGAACTGAATTTTTTGCAAAACTATGAATACAAAATTGTATACCAGCACACTAAAATAGGGAAGAAAGGGAACCTTTGCTCCATACCCCAAGTTTGGAGAATAAATGCATACATACGATTTATGTTAAAGTATTTAAGAGATGGTAAAAAGTAATGTTGATGATTGATTTTTACTTAAATCTTGGCAATCTTGTACAAACTTAAGCACAGTTCTCATTTGAATTCTAATAAGTAGGACACCTTTGCTTACTACTGAAGTGCCATTTTGATTTTTTGCATTCTTAAACGTATTTTGGATACAGCAAATAATTCATGTATATTTATAAGATGTATATATTTTTCTCAATCCTAATTTTACTTTAAACTTAAAATGGTAGTTACTAATACATGTATAAATTATTTCTCTATTAATAAAAGCTAACTTTTGTATATTTATTGGTTTTCTTCAAATTTGGAAAATAATTTAGAAAAATAGCATGATCTGTTAAGACAAACTCATAAACTAATCTTTAATTCCACAAAAGTTAAATATGAGTTAATGAATATTAGACACAAACATTGTGTTTGTTATACAATTACTATTAATTTTAGATATTTTAATATATGATTTATCTGTATCTGATATTTATATAGGTACATACATTAGCTATACTTTCCCAGACACACATTCCTTTCTATAATTTTATTAACTTAGTAATAAGGTTACTCTGTCCTTTTTTTACACACCTTTAAAATATGAAAAATAGGTTTTTGTGAGAACTGAGATGGCCTAATTAATATATGCAAAGCACTAACAAAGAGAAAATGCTAAGTTTTCACATATTTTTAATACTCTAAATACTGTTAACTAAGTGATATTGAAAACTTTGTATTTATATTCTACTACATCATTAAATGATTTTTATTTAGCTACTCTTGAACGAAGAAAAAAAAATTACTATTTTGATAAACACTGATAAAAAATGGCTGCTTTTCCTTATATGTATAAAATATCATTCTGTTTTTATAATTCTTAAAATTGACTCTTTTAGCAATCTAGGAATACAGTAAGTCACTGGAACATTTTATATCACAGATTTATTGCATGGTTCTTTATTTTCACCTGATGTGCTAACAAGAAATTATAATCGATGAATAACGCACAAAGTTATATGTTTTTCAAAATATATACACAGTATTTGGCAAAAAAAATTAGTCATTTTGCATAATGAGAACCTGCCTTAAATGGAATTTCTTTTAAAAAGTGATTACATTAAATTTCTCCAATTTTTTTCTTATCAAGAAAACATTTGCATGAATTAATGAAATTCACACTAAGTTATCAAGATGGCAATTTTTATTCTCTGTTTATGATGAATGTGATGATAATTGTAACTTTTACACTTAACAGTAGACATATTTTAGAAATTTATATTGTTTGTCATGCCTGCAGGTAAAATGAATTGAGAGTAGATGTCTTATATATCCCATTATATTCCAATACTACCCACTAGCACAAGTTAAACAGTGATTTTTCCCACACCTTTCCTACATGTACACATGTGTCTACTATTATATATGCAATACGTATTACATTAATATATACATTGCTTCTTGAATATGATTTAAGATGTCTTCAAGATTTTGCAGAGGCCAGAAACATATGTACTTATATTTCTTTATTTATATATATTCTGCATTTTTTTCTCTTTGTAATTTCATAATGCAGATATACTAAAATGTGTTTACTCAATAAGTTTTGTTTCGTTTTAAATATTAATACAATCTACACTCTTTTATGTGACTCCTTATGTATACATGCTAACATTTTTCTAAAATGGGCAACTGGAAAGGATATACTAGTTAAATAAACTTGATAACTGAAGCATTAGTTAAAATGGTGATAAATTTAAACTTACCAAAGCTTTCAAAACTTTAAAATTCATCACAAATTAGGATACATTTAATTATTGGCATACTATGCACTCATTAAAATTGTATTTCTATAAAATAAGTATAGGAATATTCTCTCATGTAATATTGCATTATAAATTCGGTAGAACCAAAAATATATTATGTATATATGAATAGTGCATTTAAAGTTTTGATAATTCTGTCAAATCATTTTCAAACATTGCCAGGCAAAAATACATTTATCTATCAGTTTTTAATTTTACACGTCTCCCAGCAACATTATGAGCACTGAATTTTAACTTTTTAAAAATGATATTCTAGGGTAAAGAGGAGAAGAAACCTCATTGTTGTTAATTTTTTTTGGCTACTGATGAAATTGAAATTTTTGTCAAAAGTTAATTAGCCATATGTATTTATGTTTTCTACATAATTATCATTGACCCACCTTAATTTATTACCTAAAATTATACATACTTAAAGTATTACTTATTTTAGGAACTTTTATTATAATGGATATTTTTTATTAACCTATTTCATTTGTTCCAAAGATGTTTCCTAAACAGTCATGAGCATTTTATCTTTAAGTAGTGTAACATGAAATAGTAGAATCTGGCAATCTCTGTTCTTTCTAGTATTTGTAATTTGTATCTTGGACTGGAAGGACCTCCTTTCGCCAATGTAGTTTACAGTTTTCTCCAATATATGTATACAGAAAAAATTCATTTGAATTTATTTCTGTGTGTGGTATAATGGAGCGTTAGCTACAATCTTGAAGAGTAAAAGTAACAGGTATTTTGGCTTTCCGGGGTTTATTTTACAAGATGATATGGACTGCCAGGCAATGGTAAATGACTTTTATTAATTGATGGAAGATTCTTTCTTTCTCTATTGTTTTAAAATTTACTTTCATTATAACTGCTAATTTTCTACAATACTGTACAAAGTCTTTTTAAAGGCATTTACTTTTTCTATCTGTTAAGCAAATTGATTGAATAGATACCTTTCCAGTTAGTAGATTTTAGTTATAGCCTTTATGTATTATCATTTCAGCATAAAATGATCAAATAAAATTAATCATAAGAAAGGAGATATATCTATCTATCTATCTATCTATATATATATCTATATATATATAGATATATATCCTTCTCTGTTTAATTTTTTTAAGTTTTATTTAAGATTTCTTTATTTATTGTTGTGAGATGAATCTACAATGTGAGTCTGTATGAATTCCTTTACTTAATGCTTTCCAGTTTCAGTGTAATGATTTTACTTGACTCACTGAGATTCACAAGATGCTCATCTTTTTGTATGTTCTCAGTTCATGTAATATCAGATTATTTCTTTCTTAAATGATTTCTAGAATATAATAGTGGATAATTATAAACATGGCATCCTTTTAAGAAGATATTATGTTTAAAATGTACTGTGCATTGACATGTCCAAATATCCTTCCCCTTTTGAGTCAGTTTGGGTAATTTATCATCTCTCCAAAAGTTAACCAATTCATTTATGTTATAAAATTTGCTTCTTGCAAATTGCATACAACTTGGATGACTTTGATTTGTGTGTTGCTGAAAAGATTGCTTGTTTTGTCCCTATATGAGATTCTCTGCTATTTTTCAGGGAAATTTATCATATTGATATTTTCCATCACTATTTGTATGATTAGACTTAATCATGCATCTTCACTAAGTTTTCTAACTGCCAAGTTGTTTTGTTCCAATCGTTTTAACATTCAAGCTTTGATTTGATAAGCATTTTTTATTGTTTTAGTTTTGTTCCATATTTATTACAACAATTCTATTTATTTTTACAGTGAGTCAATATCAACTGTATGTTTCCAAATAAGACAAGACCTGTAGTATGAATCACTTCTCTCATCCTCACCCGTATTCTTCACATCTCATGGTGCAATTTGAATTTTAGTGCCCACCCTGCCCTATAAAAGTGACTCATACCCTTAATTTTAGCCTTATATTATGTCCTCATTGTGTTAACTGGATATAATTATTAATTTGAGTTCTTTCAATTTCTGTTTCCTCAAATTTATAAAACCAATAGCAGAAAGATTTTATATTTTGTTTTTCATCATTATTTATAATAAAAGAAGCAATCAACATCCAATGGAAATATACTTAAAAAACTTACATTCACTAAAACAAAGAAAATTAAGATTTACATGTATACAATACCATTTCTAAATGAATAGGTACATTATTATAAATTTAAGGTAAAAAAAAGAGTCCATAAACTGCTGGTGGAATTATAAAGTGTAACAAGTTTTCTGAATAAATATTTAGCCAGATGTAGAAATATATTTATTGTGTCTGTATATAAGTATGTGTGTGTGTGTGTGTATATATATATATATATATATATAACATATATAAACACATATATATGTATATACATATATACAAAAGGGGATTTAAATATGTATGTAATTTTTAAATCCCCTTTTAAGAATTATCCTCAAGAAGTGCTTAGAAAATTCTGAAAATGTATGAATAAACTTGATTATTGAAGCATTAGTTAAAATGGTAATAAATTTAAAATGACCAAAGCTTTCAAAACTTTAAAATTCATCACACATTATGGTACATTAAAATATTGGTGTACTATGCACTCATTAAAATTATATTTCCATAAAATTAGTATAGGAATATTCTCTCATATAATATTGCATTATAAATTTGGTAAAGCCAAAAATATATTATATATATATAGATGGATATATACACTTTTATATAAACTCTATATGTATATATATATGAGATATATAAATATTTAATTTATGTATCTGAATAAATTTTATAGATTTTAGAGACTTGTACACAGTTAATAAAATGTTGAATATTAGTCTTATATTAACATTGTACGAGTTTCTGGAGACATGAGCTTTAGCTAGGAAAGCGAAAGAAGCCAAGATAATAATGCAAACTGTTGACTTAATCCCTATATCCTACCAGTAGATATTTGTTATAGTGGTCATCTGGCTGTTGATATTTTATGCAGAAGATTTGAATTGCGATTTTTAGTGATGAAAGCTATCTTTATTCCTCTTAATTATATTTTATGATTGCAACTGACATCATTTTGTGTAAAAAATAGTGGAGTGATATAGCTAGTTTGACAAGTGCGGTTATGTCCTGCCTTGCAGAAACAAGTGCATTGTTAAGTGAATAGTAGGGACACATCAAAACTCAGGATAATTGATCGTGATAATCTATATCTGTTGAAATTTACTTCTGATATATTTATCTTATTTTCAAGCATAAGCACATAAGAAAAGATTAACTATAACTTCAAATATAGAAAGTAGTCCCTTTATCATTAAATTACTCAGTTTCAAAAATTTTATAAAAATGAATGGGTTAAAATATTCTATTTCAAAGAACAGAATGAATACATGGAATTTTAATAATTAAATAAATTTTTGCTTTATGTCTGTGACTTCAAAAATTATTGCTTTGTAAAATCCATTCGCTTATTATTATTTTTTAAAATATTGACCCAAAATTTTATGTTAAATATGCAATAATTGAAAATGAGTGAAAATGGACAGTGAGTCACTCTGCTAGCATGAATCTCTAGAGAAGGTCCAACTGGCTATACAGGCAGAGCCTGAGTGACTGCACCACAGTCTAGGGAATGAGTCTCAGCATGTCAGAATGAGAGGTGTCTATTATTTGACAGGGGTAGAACAATAGTGACAAAATTTTTCTTACTGGGGAACAAAAATAAAAGGAAAATTTATTCATTGATAATAAGAAATATAGCTGCTAAGGAAGTAGTCTGGAGATGGCAAATTCATTTAATATCTGTAGGTGAGTTTGCACATTTCTGTTATGATTCATTACGTATTGACATGAAAATATTAGTTTTAGAAGCTATTTTCCTCATTTCTAAAATCTTTGGGAAATTTTCAGTGTTCCCTCATTCCCTACAAAGTGATACTGTCTTCCTTCATTTCCTTTAAAGGGAAAAAAAATAAAATATTGCTGACAAGTGTGTTCGATTGCATGATGTCTCACAGTCCATTTTACCTGGCTTGTGTTTCCTCCAGTTTTTAGATACATTGCCCCTTGTGGATGGCTTTATTCCAGCGTGGAGAATGGCTATTCCACCTTTGAAGTGTCGCTTCAGAGTGTGTGGCAATCAACCAGCTTCTTTTCATGTTCTAGGATTAACGTTTCTCACATAGGGCAGTCCTGTCAGCTCCTAGTACAGAAGTACACATAATTCCCCTTGACACCCACTTTTAAAAACTTTTGGAAAATTTGTCATCTTTATTAATAAAATTTGAGATTCTGGACCAGCTCACATTTAAAGTACCCTTTTTCTATTTTATTTTAAAATAATGCATATTCTGAAAGTGGAATCAACTGTACATTATTCCTATTCTTTTTAAAAATTATCAGTGGGGCTGGGTGCTGTAGCTTATGCCTGTAATCCCAGCACTTTGGGAGGCCGAAGTGGCTGGATCACCTGAGGTCAAGAGTTCAGAACCAGCATGACCAACATGGCGAAACCCCATCTCTACTAAAAATACTAAATTAGCCAGGCATGGTGGCACATGCCTGTGATCCCAGCTACTCAGGTGACTGAGGCAGAGAATCACTTGAACCCTGGAGGCAAAGGTTGCAGTGAGCCAAGATTGCACCATTACACTGAGCAACAAGAGTGAAACTCCACCTCAAAAAAAAAAAAAAAAAGTCAATGGCATTGACATTCTAATTTAATGAATTATTTGTTTTTAATAAAACTTTTTAGTTTTAGAGGCAACAAAATGTGTAGCATATAATCAAAGTGTGTCAAATCATGGGTAATACAAAATTTTCAAGTATTTATTGTTTTTTAAGGCTTTTCTCAAGTAAATCTTGGTTAAAAATCTTTTCACGTTTCTCTATTAGTAGTCAAGGTCTAAGAAAAATGTTGAAGATTATCAGTAACTTCTTTGTTGGTAGGGCACGCTTACTAGTAGTTAGAAAACAGCACTAACAAACCCATTATAATCTCTCATACCAATATTTCTTATTTGTACCAAGATGTGGAAAAAAATATTAACGGCATGCACAATAAAGCAATTAGAGCATGTACAAAATTTCAACTTTTAACTCAGTTTATCATACTGATATTTTCAGAGCCTAAAGTGAAGGTCCAGTCTTGCTTTTATAATATGTTAAACATGTTGAAAATGAAATAAACAGTGTCAGTGTGCACCATAATACTAACCTCATAATGAATCTTACTGTGTGGCTAATATAGAGATTCCAAATATTATCTCAATGGATGTTTTTTTCAACTGAAAAAAAAAAAGAAATAGGAATTGCAATTGTACATCTTATGCATTGTCCCATAGAAAATGTTGTTTTTTTGTTTTGTTTTGTTTTGTTTTTGCAGTTGGTATGGAATTATTCCATGAATCTAGGAAACTCCAATTATATAGTTTTCAATGAAATAACTGTTTCCTGTGAGTTCGTCCAAAGGGACTTACATCATAGAGTAAGGTGAAATAAAAGAAACCACACTTTATTGTTAGGTGATGCTACTGTCCTAATCGTGTCATAGAATCCTATTAAGTTACACTGGATCATGTGGAAGATTCCTTTGGCCTGATCTAAGTAGTCTAAGTTACCCAATATCAGAGTACACTATTCTCTTAGGCAAATTCTGTAAAGATTTTTCTAAGAATGTTCTAATATTGTTCTTGAGAAAACTGTCAAAAGCCACAACAATTCTATTGCACTTCCTCAAATCCATATATGCATGTTCCTTTCTCTGGGTCTTTGCACTTGCCGATCTATCCCCTGAAATATCTGTCCCTTACATTTCTTTACATCGCTGATCTATTCCCTGAAATATCTGTCCCTTACATTTATGTCTTAATCTTTCACTTTCTTCAGGCCCTGACTTAAATTTTACCAACTCAGATGTATTTTCCTAACCCTTTGTCAAAATTCACCGCTGTTCTCTGCCTCTTTAATTATTGCCCTTCTCTTATTTTTCTCTTAGTTATATTTACAACCATCTAAAACTTCTTATATTTCACTTATTTACTAACATTCCTCCTTATAGAATGATAGTTCCTAGACAAGGAAGGAAATTTTAGGTTATACCTCCAGATAACACAATATACTGGATACTAGGATTTATATATGAGACTTACCTGAGAGTCACCAGTTTGCAGCCAACACTGTGAACTTGGGTAGGTCAATTTTCACAGTCCATGGCACATAACAGTTATTCAATAAATACTTTGTAATGGGTGAATAAATTGTTCCGTTTTAAAGAGTCTTTTATTGGAAAAGCAATGCATGCATCTTTATAGAAAACTTCCCTTTCCAAAATAAATCATGTTTGCTTTTTTTCAGAACTAGCATATATCTTTAGTGATGCATATGCATAGGTGTGTGTATGTGTGTGTGTGTGTGTGTAATAGTTTTACAAACAAAAGGTAACATACTAAAACAAATGAGCAATACATCTTAGAAATTAACATACAGATATCTATTATGCTTTTTAATAAGAACACTATAACCTATTATTTCTGTCGATGCTTTGTAAATTGTTTGATCTATCTAGCACTCCCTTATGAAAATATAATATACTTTTAAAAATGCATAATCTTAACTCTGGGATACATTTAGATGAAATAACCCTTTGTACAGAGGTAGACAACAATGACAATTTTAAATTGAATGAAGAAGAAAGACACTCTGAATTGGTGATATTTGAGTCAATATGTGAATTAAGCAAGGGACCAAGACAAGAAGGAATTTAGGAGATGGATATTTTAGAAGTGAAAACAGCAAGTGGAAAGGTCCTAAGACAGGAAAACACCTCTAATGTGTTCAACATTATCAGGGTAGCTGCTGTCAGTTTTTATGAGAAATGTGGAACATTTCTAGGAAATTATAAGGTATGTGTTTGGGAGAAGGCCATCTAACTTTTAAAAAATGGCTTCCACCTCCATCCATGTCCCTAAGAGCCATTATCCTCAATAAACTGACACAGGAACAGAAAACCAAACACTACATCTTCTCACTTATAAATGGGAGATGAACAATGAGAACACAAGGACACAGGGAGAGGAACATCACACACTGGGGCCTGCCGGGGGCCAGGGTGAGGGGGAAAGAAGAGCATCAAGATAAATTGCTATTCATGCTGTGCTTAATACCTAGATGATGAGTTGACAGGTGCAGTAAACCACCATGGCACACGTTTACCTATGTAACATACCTGCATGTCCTGCACATGTATCCCAGAACAAAATAAAATTAAATTACATTTGAAAAAGAAGAAAGAAATAGCACACTAAAATATATTTGATAGTATTATGTAAATAGAGCACTGATTCATTAAAAAATTACTTGGTTTAGGAAAATTATTAAAACAATGCACAAACAGTGCAAGGTACTGCTTCTAAGCTATCTTCTCATTTTCCTTAAAAATACAGCGTTTAGGGCAAAAAGATTTTTGTAGTCTCCTCCTTTGCTGACAGGGTATAAATGGATAACCAGATTAAGTAAAGAGATGTGAAGTTCTTAATTTTGATGAAAAGAAAATGAAGAAGTAAGCAGCCCAAGTTCATTATGGAAGTTTGTGGCAGAGAACTAAGTTTTTAAGAAAAGAGTCTGTGAACTCTATCCTAGCTAAATTACGAGAGCATTTAGGGATTTGATTATACTTAGATGCATCCATTTCTACAAGAATGACCTCAGTCAGTCTTGCCACTTGATGGACACTGCCAGATTTGCCTTTAGGAGTCTCTGGTTTCCAGGTACCTGAAGCTAACACATTCTCTTGTGATAAACAAGTCTTCTCTATACTTTTCAGTGGTCTGGTCACTGTGATAGGCTGAAAAATGTGGATGGAGAAGAAGCTGACTAAACCATTATCTGCCCAGGACTTTCCTGTTAGATTTCTTGGGGAAGGTAAACTCATGAGATGTAAGTATTGAGGTATCATTATTGCGACTATACATAGAAAAGTTTGTGCGAAGTGTGAAAAGAAAGTCCTATGACATTGTTTGAACCATTGGATCAAGCTACCCCAAACTCTACCGTATGGACTATGGTGCTTCTAAGATTTATAAAAACTATTTCATTGCATTACTTGTCCCTCCCTTCCTCCCTTCCTCCCTTCCTCCCTTCCTCCCTTCTTTCCTTCCTCCTTCTTTTCCTTCCTCTCAACTTCCCTCTCTCTCCCCATTTCTTTCTTTTGGTTTAAGTTATATTTAATTGAATCTTTGTCACTTATAACGAAAGTGTTCCAATACAAATTGTTTAATCTGTTTAATATTTAATTTAGTCTCATACCTATTTTATATCTTGTGCTGATAATAATATCCAGGAAATGGGAGAGAGATCCAAGATGGCTGACTACTAGCAGCTCAGGATTGTAGCTCCCAGAGAAAGCGCACAGAACGAGAGGATGCCACACTTTCAGATGAATTTTTGTTGCCCACAGACCAGGAGATTCCCAGCAGAGGAGCCCCATGGGTCGCCAGCGCGACTCTTGTGGCTGGCGTGGCAGTTTTGCCGGCGTCTCAGCGCAGTAGTTCTCGGTGCAGAGTAAGCGGTACTGGGTCCCCTTTTGATCCACGTTTGGAGCTCTGGGAAGGCAGAGATGCCCATTTACCTGATTGAAAAAGGGATTCAAGAGGGAAACCAGACCAGAGATTCCTGGGCAGAAAAGCACCACGAATCTTAATGCTGCTGTTTTAGCCGGTGCAGTTGGTTGCTCAGATTTTGGCACTGGGAATCAACAAGTTGGACGTCCACTCAGAGACCTAATTTGAAAGTTGGCAATCACAAAGGTGACAGGTGGATAAACTCACAATGATGGGAAGAAACCAGCATAAAAAGGCTGAGAATACCCAAAATCAGAATGCCTCTCCTTCTACAGGGGATCACAGTTCCTCATCAACAAGGGAACAAGGTCAGATGGAGAATGAATGCGTTCCATTAACAGAATTAGGCTTCAGAAGGTGGATAATCAGGAACTTTTGTGAGCTAAAAGAACATATTGTAGCCCAATGTAAGAAACTAAGAACCTTGAAGAAAGGTTTGACGAAATGCTAACGAGAATAGACAATTTAGAGACCAATATAAGTGAATTAATGGAACTGAAGAACACAATACGAGAACTTCGCAAAGTATGCACAGGTTTTAACAGTCGAATTGATCAAGCAGAAGAAAGGATATCAGAGGTTGAAGACCAACTTAATGAAATGAAACGAGAAGACAAGATTCGAGGAGAAAGAGTAAAACAGAATGAGCAAAGTCTCCAAGAAATATGGGACTATGTGAAAAGACCTAATTTATGACTGATAGGTGTACCTGAATGTCATGAAGAGAATGAATCCAAGTTGGAAAATATTCTTCAGGATATTATTCAGGAAAACTTTCCTCACCTAGTAAGGCAGGACAATACTCAACTCCAGGTAATCCAGAGAACACCACAAAGATATTCCTCAAGTAGGGCAACTCCAAGACACATAATTGCTAGATTCACTAGGGTTGAAATAAAGGAGAAAATTCTAATGGCAGCTAGAGAGAAAGGTCAGGTTACCCATAAAGGGAAGCCTATCAGACTCACAGCAGACCTCTCAGCAGAAACCCTACAAACTAGAAGAGAGTGGGGGTCAATATTCAACGTCCTCAAAGAAAAGAATTTTCAACACAGAATCTCATATCCAGCCAAACTAAGCTTCATAAGTGAAGGAAAAATAAAACTTTTCACGAACAAGCAAGTACTCAGAGAATTCATCACCACTTTTCAAGACCTTCTGAAAGAAGCACTACAAACAGAAAGGAACAACCAGTATCAGTCATCCCAAAAACTTACCAAAATGTAAAGAGTGTCTCCATAATGAAGAATTTACATCAACTAATGGGCAAAATAGCCAGCTAGCATTAAATTACAATATTGAACTCACAAACATTAATATTAATCCTAAATTTAAATGGATTAAATGCCCCAGTTAAAGACACAAACCGGCAAATTGAATAAAAAGTTAAAATCCATCGGTGCACTGTATCTAGATGTAACTCACAAGCAACGACACACAAAGACTCAAAACAAAGGGATGGAGGAAGATTCACCAATTAAATCAAGAGGAAAAAAAAAAGGAGTTGTAACTGTAACTTTTGTCTCTGTCAAAATAGACTTTAATAGTAACAAAGACTAAAAGAAACAAAGAAGGACATTACGTAATGGTAAAAGGATCAATGCAACAACAGGAGTTAATGATCATAAATATATATGCACCCATTATAGGAGCACCCAGATATATAAGACAAGTTCTTAATGACTTATAAAGAGATCTGGACTCCCGCACAATAATAGCGGGAGATTTTGACACTGCATTTTTAATATTCGATGGATCAACCAGATAGAAAATTAATAGGGACATCTATGATTTGAATTTAGACCTGGACTAAGTAAACTTAGTGAATATTTATAGAATTCTCCACCCAGGTCTACAGAACATACGTTTTTCTCAGTATCATATTACACCTATTCTGAAAGTGACTACATAATTGGAAGTAAATTACTCTTCAGTATTTGCATAGCATTTCACAGACTTAAATGAAATATTGGTTGGCTGTTTGTTTGTTATTTTCTTCCCTTATTCCTTCCTGTCTCTGTTGTTAAGCACAATTATCAGCATAAAAGAGGTTTTTAATACCTTTTTACAATTGCATTCTAGCCTGGGCAATAGAGCAAGAATCATGTTCTCTCTCCCTCTTTTTCTTTCTCCTTCTTTCTTTCTCTCATACAAAAAAAAATAATAATAATATCCAGGAAATAAATACTACCATATAATAAAATAAATTCACTCAGGATGCAATCTAGTCTTAGTTACATAGATATATTTTTTCTGTCCTTTTAATGTGACTTTTAAATGGCCCATTGACATAAATCATAGAAGCCTACTTTGCCTCTCTTATTACCAAGTTGTGAGGAAAGATTCACTGTATGTAACTTGATAGCACTTATTAAATAATTCGTACATATCTAAATGTAATATTTATTAGAAACTTTGTACGTGCAAGGTCCTGGGCTTGACACTGAGGATAAAACTTGTAGACTTTCACCTAAATGGTTTGCTTGTGTTTGTTCAATGAAGAGACTTTCATTATTATAGTGCAGAAATCAGAGTAATATGGAAAAATGGATTGCTAGAATAAAAAAAGGAAAGGACGAAAGTTTATTGACTAATTGTTGGGTATATTCAAAGATCCACTTTAAGAAAGCTAAAATGCCAGTTCTCTATTAGTTGCTATTCCAACCCAAAGATGTGAGATAAAGTTTCTGAAAGAGAAATGAAAGCAAGACACATGGTTTTAAACAGAGTACTTCTCTGAAAGTACTTTACTATATCCAGTAAAGATGGCGTTGCATTTCCACTATTCCCAATTCATAACGCAGGATGTCATTTCTCACCAGTGGAAGGCTATACGTGGTCTTCTTTCTTTGATTTATCCTGGCATTCTCCCATGTTTATGTGATATTTC
Organism: Cacajao melanocephalus; assembly: GCA_963573385.1. NCBI lineage: Eukaryota > Metazoa > Chordata > Mammalia > Primates > Pitheciidae > Cacajao > Cacajao melanocephalus. Next base: position 96,375 of record CAUYLG010019642.1, read on the forward strand.
TAAGATGCAAATATTAGTCTATCACTCCCATGTTTAATGGCTTTCAGTAGCCTCAGAGTGATCTCAGGATAAATTCTCTCTCCCCTGTCTGTTCAGATGCTCTATGACCACCCATTGCCCGGGTTTATGCCATCTAAACACCATTGCTTCTTTCTTCTCAGGGCATTAGCACATGCTTCTTTGGTGTGTCATATTTTTCTTGCTCTTTTTCTGGTCAAAGACTTTAGATCATTCCAGTATTTGTTTACTATATTTTTTTCCATCTCATAGCTTGGCCTCAGCCCTTACAGATTTCTTGAAGGTAAGGATTTAGAAAAATGATGCAAGGTACCTGCATCTCCAAGACCTGGCACCTGGAAACCACTCAATTAGCATTTGTGGAGTGGGTGGATCAGTGAATGAGTCAAAGAATGATTACCAAAAAATACTAACTTGACTTTCACCTCAGATCTTGATTCATCTCTTTGCCATTTTTAGCTTTAGCCCAGGTAGGAGAAAGAGGAAAAGATTTAATGATTTTTTTGAGGCTTCGTTTAGCTTTTACATTGAAAGATAAATTATGTATTTTTCTTTTTGTACCTTGCTTGATGTCAAAATAGCTCTAATCACCCCTGGAAAGAGCAGAATGATTATCTACACACTCCAAAATACAATTACTAAAAATTCTGCCTGTTTCTTAATCTGTGTTTTCAGCTCAGCAGCAGAAAATACAAGCCTTTTGTCATCACCAGTTTCTGTCACTGAAAATAATAGCAATGCTTGGTTAATGGATCAAGGAAAATAAAATGAACCCACCGAGTTCCCTGTTTTATTTATTCTATTATGATATTTTATAGCATGCAATTTCATTTCTGGTACTATTTATCATTAAGTAATATACCATAAGTAATATGACAGGGCTTGAAATAATGAGAAAATATAAATATAATATTTTTGCTGTTTTAACTTTGAATTTAGAGATGGAAATGCTAAGGCATTTAGCATCTGAAGGTAGAATTTTTGGAGGATGCTGACTCAAACAAACTGGAAGGTTTTAGACAAAAAACTTATTCTCAGATGCCTTTAATTACCACATTGTTCCTTTTTATTTGTATTAGAGAATTTAAATCTATTTGCTAAAATTATACCAAATATCAGTGCCACTCTATGCCAAAACCAATTTTCAAAATATTCCTGTGTCATTAGCATTTTAAGATTCTTAGGATTTCAATATATTTAAAGTAGTTTATGACTGCATTTATTGTTTTCACTTTGCTGTTCACGTGAGCTAATGGAAAATCACAATTCCCTTACAATTAGCACTCTATGTCTCCATCCATGTTATTTCTCAAATTGTTTAGTTTGTTTTTACATGTTATTCACATTTGTAAAAATAGTAAATTTGGCATACAGGTAGAAAATTCTAAAATTTATAAAAGTGAAAAAAAAAATCATAAGGCCAGGGGTAGTGGCTCACGCCTGTAATCCCAGCACTTTGGGAGGCCAAGGTGGGCGGATCACAAGGTCAAGAGTTAGAAACCATTCAGGCCAACATGGTGAAACCCCCTTTCTACTAAAAAATACAAAAATTAGCTGGGCATGGTGGCGTGGGCCTGTAGTCTCATGTACTCGGGAGGCTGAGGCAGGAGAATTGCTTGAACCCGGGAAGCAGAGGTTGCAGTCAGCCGAGATCATACCACTGTATTGTAGCCTGGCGCCTGGTGACAAAGTAAAACTCTGTCTTAAAAAAAACAAAAATTAACAGTGCAAACATTCGTTTTAGCCTTCTTTGTTGATCTTTTTTAACTCCGTTCTCTCAATATTTCCATGCTGTTAAAAAAAAAAAAAGGAAGAAAGGAAGGAAAAAAATAAATACGTTTTGTAGTTGAAAAGGGTATAAGCAGAATAGGAAAGTTCTGCTGCTCATTTGACTTGCCCCAACTAACCTCATAATATTTTATTTATGTATAATCAGAAGAAGATTGGAGGATAGCTACAAGATGCTTAATTTTGATAAGAAATACAAAAGAGATTATTTCTCTTTCTGGCTCTCTTATTGTATTTTCAGAGGTGACAGTCCACACAAGATACCATAATATCCAACCCAGAAGATCATCTGCTAAGTTTATTTTAGGGCTGCTGTGTTCATTTTAATGCTATTTTCATAGAACGGTTTTAAGAAGAAATATCAAAGACTATCTCTACTGATCCACCAAATGAAATAATTTTTATTTTGTTTCTTTAAATCACTATTCCTAATTTGAGTATGAGAAAAATATTACTATGTTTAAAGACTATACAGAAAATTAACAGATGAAACAAACCAGTGACAATTGATACAAATCCCTCTGCAGATTGCGTCCTAGACATAATTCTATACACAATAAAAATTAAACTATAAATTTCAGCCAGTATGTCTAGAACACTATATCATGTGATGGAAGAGGAACAGTTATAGAAGAAAAAAAAAACACATATAAATTGGTGCATCTCAACTTATACATTCCTGTACTTCTGTCCTTAATTTTTTGTTTAATTTGGGCTACTAGATGCTGCCTTAGCCGTTTAGACTTTCAAGTAATATAGCAGGGTTTAAATGTTCTATCTTCATCCCTCCTAACAGATGAAGGTTTTGAAAATTTAGCTATGTTACTGGTGGAGGTTGTTTAGGTTCTTGTCGTCTTGAACAAAGAATTAGAAAAAATGCAAAAACAAAGCAAGGAAAGAATGAAGCAACAAAAACAGAGATTTATTGAAAATAAAATACACTCCACAGGGTGGGAGTGAGTGTGAGTATACGGGCTCAAGAGTCTGGTTACAAAATTTCTGGGGTTTAAATCCCCTCTAGAAATTTCCATTGGTTACTTGGTGTATGCGCTACATAAATGAAGAGGATAAAGTAAAGTTACAAAGTCATTTAGTTGGTGTACGCCATATGTAAATGGAGAGGGTATTTCCTGTCATAGCTGGAGTGCTTCCATTTGACTTAAGTTTTAAGAAGTCAGCATGAATTGGCCTAATGCTCTCTGCCTCCAGACCCTATTCTCCTGCCTCAGCTGGAGGTATATAGTAGGCAATTAGATATGTGACTCTGCCCTAGAATACAAGAGTGGATGAGACTTTAAGTAAAGCAATACTGCAAACTCAAATTAGGAGTTTCTAATGGATGAAGTTGTCATGAATCAATACTAGAGATAACCCTGAGCTGGGGGCACATTAATTGCAGCCTCCCCAAGTAAAGCTCCGTTATGTAAATGAGTCTTTGGGTCTTCTGGGCAAATAGTTTGTAATTCTAACATGTCTTATATTCTCCTAAGATTTATTTGTTAATGAGTATGTGGAAGACTGAAGGGAAAAAAAAAAAGAAAGAAAAGGAAAACATTTGGCACTAAATTGACTTAAAGGAAACCAAGCTCCTGCAGTCTGGGTTTTTACCTGTTTTGTTAACTGATTAGCCTACATTGGGGTTGAATAAATGTATTTGAAGTTTTGTCATTTTTTTAAATGAGATTTTTTTTTAATTTGTCATTTATTTAGTAAATGATCTTTAGGGGAATATATTGATAGCCACTAACCCACACTTAACAACTATGGTTTGTCCTGTTCTTCAGTTTTTTTTTCTTTTATAGCTAACTTTAGAATATCAATGAAGTGACTCTCACTTGCAAATCAGCTCACAGAGATAAAGTGAAAAAAAATATACTGCCTCATAATTATATGCTTCACTTAGTATAACTGGATTCAGTAGCTTAAAAAATTATCCTTTTATTGTCTTCTTTTAGATTTTCTACCTTTTGTGTGGCTTTCAGATGGTAGCGTCTTACAAGCTTAGGCTCCATATTTAGACCAGCCATGAACAGCTTGCCTCTATTTCAATAATCTCAACAAAACTCCTACTATATATTCCTGATGTTTGTCAGATCACATGTCTATCACTAATGCAAAGATGCTAGCCAGAAAAATGAAATCACTAATGGTCAGACTTGCATTATTAAAAGGAGCATGACAAAATGAAAAGGAGTCCAGAAAATAATGTTCAGACAGATAAAGTATAGTAATGCAACACAGTTTCATGCCTAGGATTTAAATATTATGTGAAATAATACATTACATTCCTGGAAATATGAATAATTTGTGTCTCCTTCACTAAAGCTGATGTATGTATAACCACACTCCCACAATCTATTCTAAATATGCATGTTTTAAAATCACTTATTTTTTTCCATTGGATACCAATAGAGAATACAAATCCCAAATAAATAATAGAGTAAATAAAACAAAACAAAACCTGAGAAACACTGATACATATGATCAGTGACTTACTATAATGTAGATTTATGTTTGATCATGGGGTTTTATTCAAAAACAACTGTAATGAAATCTAAATTAAATAATAGTGGTGTGCATGCAAGTTCTACATTTATTCCCTGTTTAAAATGTATTTAATAAGCAATACTATGCTAGCCTTTGAGTTTATAAACCCTACTTCAACAGAAAGATGGATATGTGCTTGCAAATGTCTGACTAATGATGGAAAGATAGCAACTAAATGAATTATCTGCTGTATAATATACATTTATAAAACATACTAAAATGATTTTTTAGAAAATAATTCAGTACATTAAGTAAGAATATGTATGTCACATCCACCAAATTGCAAGATGTTTGTTCATTCCAATTTTATTCAAGTTAATTTTATTTCTTAGGAGCCTATATTTGGAATGAAAAATTAAATTTCCCCCTACATTTTTGTAATAAGTTTCAAAGGATGAAATATTAGTTTGTAGTAAGGTAAAGATTTTTGATGTAACATGCACAGAATTGCTAATATAATGAGAAAACATTTTTTATATACTAAAAAACCCACAATGAAATTGTTTCAAAGTTTAAATGCTGCTTTGATTAAAGCATTATTAGTTACTAAAAGGATAGTAAATAAAACATTGTTATAACAAAATAAGTGATTGGGGATGCTCACATGAGAAGATATCATTTTTACAAATACCCACATTTCATACATTTTCAAAGTTCTAATGAGAAATTCCATTTTTTATCTGAATAGCTCATAACAGATTTGATCAAGATTTTGTAGTAATCAAATAAATAAATAAATAAATAAATAAGAAATAACAGCAACAGACGCAGTGGTTCCAGAACAGTTCAGTGCATTAGTCCTTGCAAGTGTTCAGCTGATAATTAATAATAAACTTCAGGTTTAAAATAAAAAGCAGACTTTTTAATAACAATTACATAATAAAAATGTTTATTCAACAGAATTTGTGGTATGTGGGCAAGTTATTAATTCATTCCCCCCCATTAGAATAATGATAATAATAAGATAATGATAATAATCATTGGTGCTAATATATCTTTTATTTAAATATGAAATAAATTTTTTAAAAATAGAGAGTAATGTACCTTTTTTATTGCCACAATTCTCAGAGTGCTTAAAACATATGTATATATTTTTTTCCATGCCAATATAGGTCCAAAAGAAGAGATTTTAAAACGTTTTATTTTGAATTTATTGGTATATGCATAATAATAATGGCAGATTTTAAAATCAAAAGAATGCTTTATTTGTCAGCCAAAATAAAGTACAGCTGAAGCAATCAGCAGCTGTTGGTTGATCGTCTGGAAGAATAAAAGGATGTATTTATAGAAGAAAAAATAATGTATTTTCCCAATTCATCACATAGTCTCATATTCTTAGAATTAATGCCTATAACCTGCTGAGCAATTTTGAAAATGGTTATGATTGTAAATAAGATGGCATTTAAAAATAGACTTTATAAGGTGAAATTTATTATTTTGCATGCATACTGCTATATTATAATGTTTTTAATATGGATATCTGTTAAAAATAATTTATTTTAAAATATAATATTGCAAAATACATTCTAAATTGAGTATTATGGCACTTATCCAAAAACAAGCTTTAATTAATAGGTTATGGGTACTATGGCCTATTTATTTATACACTTTTACAGCTGCCAAATCTCCATTCAATATGCAATAAATTAAACATAAAGCTAATTGTAACCATAAGGAAAAACAAAAATACTACTATATATTTTAATAAGCATATGTTTATAAAATTTTTTATTTCAATAAAAATGAAAAAGCTGATGTCAAAATGATCATGACAGTTTAAAATTCTACTTCCTTTTATATGTATTGATTCAAATTAAAGTCCAGTTTTAGCATTCAAATAATTGAATTCTTCTTATGACTCAATGAGGGTGGGAAGGCTGAATATATGTAGTTATATTTTCCACAAAATTAAAGTTGCACAATTACTGATATATTATTTGAGTGTTTAGGAAATCTCTTCTTATCAATATACTGAGACTAACAGACATTGGTCGTTTATTGTAAAAAGGTAATATGAAGTAAAGGATTCTAATAAATGATATAGAATATACCTTACAATGATTTTAACTTCACTTCATATATGGAAGTGTACTTCCACTCACCAACATTTTTTTTTTTTTTGAGTTGGAGTTTCCCTCTTGTTACCCAGGCTGGAGTGCAATGGTGCGATCGCGGCTCACCGCAACCTCCAACTCCTGGGTTCAAGCAATTCTCCTGCCTCAGCCTCCCAAGTAACTGGGACTACAGGCGTGCGCCACCATGCCCAGCTAATTTTTGTATTTTTAGTACAGACAGGGTTTCACCATGTTGACCAGGATGGTCTCGATCTCTTGACCTCATGATCCACCCGCCTCGGCCTCCCAAAGTGCTGGGAATATAGGTGTGAACCACCGCGCCTGGCCCCACCAACATTTTAATATAAAAGTTAGGGCTTATCTTTGAGGACAGGCAAGCAACTTGAGTTCAAAACCACACTGCAGAATTCTTTGTGACTTTTACCTTTGTATTGCATTTGCTTTCAGTCAGTGTGTTTCCCAAACTTAACTGTAGAGTATTTTCACCTGTGGTTTTAATCAAGTCTTTCCAAGTAGCTACTCCCTGCGTGATGGACCTTACCTGTAGTTAGATGATATTGCCTGTTTTTCAGTGCCCCAGTGGAATCTTTTTATTAACATCTTAAAATGTTTCAAATTATTGGTTTTATAACTTGACATGTGTTTCCCATGTTTACTTCTCCTAGCATTTCTGACCTGCCGCCCTCATAACTCAGTTGAGGTTTGTGTGCCTTCCATACGTCTCTCACTACCTATTCACATCTAATATAGGTCCAGTTTAACAAAGGGGAGGGAGCGAAAAGCAAGATATTTTGTTTTGTTCACTCGTATAGCACCAGTGTCTAGAAGAATACTTGACACAAATTAGATATTCAATAAATATTTATATAATGAATTAAATAATTATCTAATTTCATCATAATTCCTATGGATTAACAATACAGTTGCTTATGCATTTAAAGTTGCTAAATATTCTTCTGGGTAAAATGATTTTTACTCCTAAGGCATTAACACTTTGTATGACATCTTATTTTGCTTCTTTTCTTCTTTTGTTTTTAGCACTAAGGATTACATTAGACATTTAAATTGGTTATAATAATGAAAGCATCTTTAATATATTCAGTAGAAATCAACAAGAGGATTATTCTGGTATTAAGCTTATGATAAGTAATACTCAATAAATTTATCAAGTCTTTTTTCAGGGTTTATTGGCAATAAACAATTCAAATATTTATTTGAATATTTAACACAGCATTTTTGTTTTTGTTAATTACTTACAGCATGAAGTTTGCTGTAAACTGAATAAATGTATAATAAAATCACAATAAATAAACTCTTTCACTCTTTTAATTTATTTCTCCAGGGATGCAAATGGAAGTCACACATTTAATGAAGTCCTAACTTCTTGGAAGTATAATAAAATAGAATAGGAGCTTATAATTACATTCCCTCCAGAATTTATTTTACGTGCACTGAAAACAAAGTCGCCCTTATTCACAAATGTTGATCTGTAAATATGAAAGAAAATAATGTGATAAAGGTTAGGCTTTGAAGTAAATGAAAACCTATGACTTAATAAACATCTCAATGACACAGCCAGTGAGGCAAACACGATCTATTAGTACGTGATTCTTTCTACAGGAAAGCAGAGAAAATAGAGTGACAGAATATTAGAAGCAATGCAATCAGACAACTAAAATGTACAAAAGAGTCAAGGGGAAAAATATACTATTTAAGAACATGATGTGTTTTATAATATTTCTAACAGATCACTATGATCAATAAAAACAATTCACATTGGAACACAGACTGGGTGATGTCTATTTTTTAGTTTGAATACTAAATATAGACAATTTATTAAATCTAGTAAACAGATTAATTCTGTAGGTGGTCATAAGAAAGAAAAATAATTGAAAATAAGTAAATTAGCCATGTAAAATTTTTACATCTTTGCTACACAATTATGATATTGTGATACATATTTCTTTATATTCAAAGATATATTAATAGATACATATTATCTAGTAAAAGATACCTCTATTTTGATGTGAAGTAACTCTATTTTGTTGTAAAACGTGTCTAAACTCACAGTCGTATAATACTATTAGGGTTTGAATAAATGTACTGACCTATATTCCTCAGAGCCATAGACAAACCATTGAAGTTCTTAATCTGAGATCAATATTTAAGGTGAATTAAAAAGAATATTTTAGTTATTGCTGAGAATAACATTAAAAAGTATTTAAACTCAAAATGAAATAGCTTATTTGATATTTACATGACCCTCATATTAAAGGTCTGATAAGAAATGCAGTGATTTTAACACAGAACATTAATTTTGTTTAGGAAAAGTTTAAGAAGGTAAAAAATGTCTTTGAGTTTATCACATGTATGTTTCTGCAGTATACACATTAGAAAAGCACCTATGATTTTTTCCTATGTTTGTAACTTACATTTTTATTTTTTGTATTATTATTTTAAAAATCAACAAAATGTTCTGAAGACATCACATCCAAACTTAAACAAAGAAACCTAATGTACTGTGGAAAAAAAAATCAGTAATTCTGTAATACATCTTATTTCTCTTCCTTTATGTGTAAATAAATAAATGATATTTGAATCATTACTTGTATTAGGCAAAGTAAAATTAGAACAGATAAGAGGACTACTGATGATAGGTAATTGCAATTGACACTATTTTTTTTTATAATGATTGATAGCATGTCATAATGTTCATTGTTTTAGAGCACATACAACTGAGCACTGAGAAACCAGAGAAAATTAAACAGGAAAAACAAAAACATATTTTTACCTCTGGACACAGAATAAAGAGTACTATTTTTTAAGGAAATTAGGGGAAGACTCAACATATCACAAGTTTCCATAATATTGCTCTATATTAGTAAATATGTACAAAATCCATGTATATGTTGATAATATTTAATATATAATAAATATAATAAATTTGAGATTATTTCATCAATATAATAAAAATAGGGAAGAAATGGTTGTATTAGTTCAATAAAGCTTATGACATCGTATGAATTCATACATACTATTATAGAGAATATGGATATGAATATGTAATGTGTTTTAAAGTAAAAATTAGAATAAATGCTTTTTGAAGTATGTTTCCTGTGAAAAAACATTATTCATAAATGTCATGTTTACCTTTTTTGTGGCCAAATTAATATAATGCTGTTATAATTCCATAAAAGGAAAGCAAAATGAGGGGGCCCACAAATTAAAGAAATATTTCAAACAATTTTGAACTTCTGCTTACAGCATTAATATTTTCAAAAAGAGTTCTAACAATGAAAATCTTACAATTGCTAGCTGGATAAATTACACTAACAATAAAAACTGAATGCATGACTTCAAAGCAGTTTGAAAAATGAAAAAGAAAACATGAGCCAATAAAAAAAAATGTTAAGAAAGGAGAAAAAATAAAACTGAAATAAAAAATGGTGAGGAATAGAGAACACTATATAAAATCATAAAATGAAATTTAATCATAAAAGGAATCAAAATAAATATAAAAGTGCTAAATTAGTTAGATAGAAAAGACATATTGTCAGATTAAATTTTTAAAAATCACCTAAATGTTTTCTAGACAGAAATAGTTTCAAAAGAATTTTATGGCTAATAGAAAAAAAATGCATATATAAATAAAATGCTAATCTTAACAAAACTGAGGTAGGTTTGTTAATATCTGAAGCATTTAAAAAAATAAACTTTTATTTTAAAAGAGGACCACACTGTTATTTGATGACAAAAATGTTCATTCATCCAGACAATATACTAATTCTTAACTTCAGTGTAATTCACATATTTTAAGTAAACTAAATAAGAAAAATGTGTAAACATTCTTCAGTAATAGGAGATTTCAAAACAATTTATTTATTAGCAATGCACTGCACTGTTAATTTATCATTAAAATTAACATAAACTATCACGCATAATTTTTAAAATATCTTTAATCGATGCAGATAAATATTTTATAAAATTAAACACCCAATTTTGCTAAAGCCACTATTCAGCCAAAATTCAAGGAAAGATTTTATTTAAAGGAGATCTATCAAAAAAAATGCTATCATAAAATCACATGGAATTGCAAAGTATATAAAGCATTATATTTCCAATCAAGAAGTCAAAACCACTATCTCTGACTTTATGAAACAATTTAATTAAAATTCCATCTAAACAATTAAGTGAATACAGAAAATTATAAATTCAGAACAGCCTGAAAAATTAGAATGAAAAAAAAGAGTATAATAGATTATATGAATGTTTATTTATAAATGCCAGAATAATTATATAGATATATTATTAGTATTAATAAGAGTTATTTAGGTTGCTGAACATTAGATTATTAACTAAATCTCACTGTATTTCTAGAACAGAACATAATAAATTTTATTAATGTAATTTTTAATGGGAATAAAAATATACTTAAAATTTAATTTTATAAAATATCTGTAAATTACATGTAGAAAATTTTAAGTGTATAGTGAAATGTATCTAAAATGACCAAAATAAATAATTTAGAGGGGTATCCTGTTTTGGGGTAGGAGTATTCAAAACCATAAACATGTTAGTTTTTCTAAAATTGACCTACATTTTCAGTTCAATTCCATTCAAAATCTCAGCATGTTTCTTCATGAATCTTAACAAGATAATTATACATTTACAACATAAAAGAATATGACAAAGACTATCTGTAATACGTTAAAAAAATCTGTGTAAGTGTATTAAAATGTGGCATTTGCAATATTATGACTTATAAACATCTTTAGTAATTAAGACAGAATGCTAATGATGTTTAAATAGAATAATAACTGGATGAATATGAATAGAGACCTCTGAAACACACACACACCGAAATTTTATATGTGAAAATCTCAGTGATCTCAATCAGTGATAACCAATCAATGAACAATTAGGGAAAAAATTATTTACTTACCAATTAAATGTTTTATAATAAAAAGCAACTTTTAATATTAATATTTCAAAATATTTTCAAAAAACCTACACATTCACTGGAAAATGTTATTTTTCTGTACTTTTGATTAATTAAAATTTTAAAATATCCTTTATCACATGATAATGTAAATAAAGTGAAAAAACTAGCAACACTAGAAGTATGTATTTGGTGGTTGTAAAACCAACAAAGATTCATATTCAGAATACATAAAAATCCCCTACATAACATTTTAAAATAGATGAAAACAAAAGAAAATAGGCCAAACTTATGCAGGGTGATTCCAGAGAAATTTACACAATGTATAGTAAATATCTTCATAAATGTTCAATATCACATGTAATCAGGGCAATTCAAATATAAGCTCAATAAGATTTGACTTTAGAAATAAAAATGAAAGTCAAATAATTCTAAGAGTTGGGGCAAGTGGTAATCAACAAGAATCCTTTACAGTGCAGGTTGGACTGTGATATTTTGCAACCAAATGTGTGGGTATTTGGAAATGTGTGGGCACATACCCTAACACTTATTTGTTCTACAGAGTATCATTCTTTTTGCCCAGGCTGGAGTTCAATGGCATAATCTTGACTCACTGCAGCTTCTGCCTCCTGGGTTCAAGTGATTCTCCTGCCTCAGCCTCCAGAGTAGTTGGGATCACAGGCATGCACCACCACACCTAGCTTATTTTATAATTTTAGTAGAGACAGGGTTTCACTATGTTGGCCATGCTGATCTGAAACTCCTGACCTCAGGTGATTCTCCAGCCTTGGCCTCGCAGAGTGCTGGGATTACAGGCATTCCCAGCCCGGTTTTTATTCTCTGCGTAATACCTAGAAAAACTTCTGAATCTATATAGAGACAAATTTCCTAGAAGAATATTTTAGAATTATAAATACCTGAAAACAAGCAACTTTTGATTGACAGAAAATCCAATGGAAACTAATGTAGCAATGAAAGGAATATACCAATACCTCAAAAATAATGTACAAATTTCAAAATCAAAGTTGGTACTGAGAAGTGGAGTGCTGTTGTAACAAATTTCTAAAAATGTGGCATCATTTTGAAACTGAGTAATGGGTAGAAGCTGAAGAGTTTTGAGGTGCATGCTAGAAAAAGCCTATGTATAGCTATGAAGGAACTTAAAGGTATTCTGATGAGGGCTTAGAAATTAAAGAGGAAAGCTGTAGAGAAAGCTTTCATATTCTTAAGGAACACACAAATAGCTGTATACCGAATGTTGCTAGAAATATGGATTCGAAGGGCTGTTTTGGTGATATCTCAGATGAAAATTAGTAAATTAGTGATATGTTATTGATCAATAAATAAAATATTATCCTTGTTATAAAATGACAAATAACTTGGCGGAATTGTGTTTGTCTTCTAGTGGTTTCTGGAAGCTAGCACTGTGAGTGATGAAATTGGATATTTGTTTGAAGATAGTTCTAAGTACTATGTTGAAAAAGCACCTTGATTCCTCTTGACTGCTTGTAGCAAAATATGAGAAGAGAGAAATAAACTGAACACAGAGATGTTAAGCAATAAGCAATTGTAACTTATAGATTTGGAAAAGTCTCAGCCTGTTCATGTTATAAAAAATGGGATTTTGGAATTCCCAGCTTCGAAAACTGTTATAAATACATTCTGGTGTTTGAGCCACCCAGACTATAGTACGATGTTTTGTAGCAGCCTAAGCTGACCAAGCCAGACATATTACAAAATCAAATATTCAATAGAAAAGTTGAAATACAGGTAAAAAGACATCTTCTGTATCACAGAATATAAAGAAAATAAAAGCATGAGAGGGAATGAAAGAAACACAAACAGTAAATTCAGAAGAGTTCCAGAAAGAACTTTGAAAGAAGAATTGAATTTTTAAAAGAACAAAATAAGTTTTTTAGAAAGTTATTTTTAAATTAGAATAAAGTGTTGAAAAACAAAGCAATAATAATAGAAAGAGTAAGAAGAAAATCAGGAAGAGAATTAAGAATGCCCCATAATCAAATATTGTGATATTGAGGATATCCTAGGATACTGAGAATAGCTTTAAAATTCTTAGAAATTTTATAGAGAAAAGAAGAATTAAGAAGAAAATTTAAACTAGTTCTAATACTAGAACAAATTGTAGATCCACATGAGTCTTATAAGCAACACTGGCATGTGGAAGAATATAAAGTTATGCCTACATATGTCTGATCAACTAGAATTCAGTATTCATCCGAACGATCGAAAATTAGTGTGAGCAAAAGATGCAGACATACAAGAATCCAAATTTATCTATCTCCTTTTGTCTCTTTTGGGTGTAGTTGCTCAAGGGTATAAAATAAAGTAGTTAATAAAGAAAAAAGATACAAGATTGAGTAAACAATGAATCTAATCTAGAAATAAAGTAAAACAAATACCTGAAGGACAGCATTACAGTGAAATTAGAGAATAACTAATGCAATTGGAGAAAAAAATTGAATAATTTTTGAGTAAAATCTAAAGTGAGAAATCCATGGTTAGTGAGATAAGTTTAAGTTATGTTAAAGGTATATTATGCTTTCATAAAAAAATTTAAAAAAGAAATTATAAACTCAAGGAAACAATACAAATTCTAATTTTTCATGGTGGTGAGCAACAGTTTTTAAAAAGAATATGACAGATAAAAGAAAAGCTCAGTCATAATATTTATAGTGATATTGGTAGTCATTGAAGATATTTAAAAACATAGTTGAAAGATGTTACTTGAGTAATAAGACAAGTTTTTAATATATATTTTGCAATTTTATATTGAAAATTGATTCCCTTGCTAAAAAAATACATTTTAAATTATGAAGCTGAGCTTCACTCTCAGCACTGAAAACTAACTAAATAAAAATAGTTGAATTCCCAATTTATTTTACATATTCAGCATAATCTTGATTAAAATTACAGCAAGTTACTTCATGGATATCAACAAACTGATTCTAAAGTTTATATGGAAAGGACAACAACTTAGAAGAGCTAACACCATGTTAAATAGAGCAAAGTCAGAAGAGTATTAGTATACAACTTCAAGGCTTACTATAAAGCTATAGTGAAAAAGACAGTGGTATTAGTGAAAAATTAGTCAAATAGATTAATGAAATAAAATAGAGAACGTAGAAATAAATCAGCACAAAAATAGACAATTTTTGACAAAGGAGTAAGGAGCATTAAAAGGAGGAAGGATAATTTTTGCAGCAACTGATCCTTGAACAACCACATATTCAAGTGCCATATATATATATATATATATATAGAGAGAGAGAGAGAGAGAGAGAGAGAGAGAGATGAGAGAGAGAGCGAGCGACTTTATGTATAAATATTAACTCAAAATTAATAATAGATCAAAATGCAAATCTCAAATCTATAAAATTTCTAGAAGTTATCAAAGAAAAATACCTAGGCATCTTAGGTTTGTTGATGTGTTTCAAGACACAATACCAAAAGCATGATTAATGAAAAATAATAATAATTAATAAGTTTCACATCATTGAAGTTAAAAACTTCTATTCTGTAACACACACTTGTAAGGAGATGAAAAGTCAAGCTACAGGCTGGGAAAAATTCTTGACCAAACATATATCTGGTTGAGGACTTGTGTCAAAAAAATATAAAGAACACTGAAAAGGTAATGATAAGAAACCAAAAACTCTAGTTTGGCAAACCACAGGCAAAATCAACTATTGTATTAGTTTCGAGGACTACCATAAAGCACCACAAGCTGCATGGCTTAAACAAGAGAAATTTATGGTTTTACAATTCTAGTGGCTAGAAGTCCAAGATCAAGGTGTTGTCATGGGTTGGTTCCTTATGAGGGCTGTAAAAGAAAAGTTTTTCTAGCTTCTCATCTACTTTCAGGTAGTTTGCCAGCAATCTTTGGTGTCCTTTGGCAGGTAAATGCATCACCCTGATATTTACCCTCAGTTTTCCATGGTATTCCGTCTATGAGCTTATCTATGTCCAAATTTCTATTTTTTAAGGACAATCTAGTCATATTGCATTAGCGGTCCATTCTACCTGAGAATGACCTCATTTAACTCATTATTTTTACAATGACTTTATTTCTAAACAAGGTTACTTTCTGAGATAATGAGGGTTAAAATTCCAACATATTGTCACAGGTAGATAGGCATGAGTGGGGCAGGAGAGGGGCCTCCCCCACCCCAGCCGCTAGAAAGCGCAATTATCACATTGCCTTTCAGAAAGTGATAAATACCTAGCCTGAACCAAGGAGAGGCCATTTCCTGATGGTCCACAGCTGTTAGCATCAAACTGTTAACTGAATATAGGCCCTAGGGAGAAGCAACTTCATAGGCATGCATATTAAGAGGCAAAAATGGCGAAGTATGATTTTTTTCCAGGTACTCTCCACTGGAAAAAGAAAGAAAGTCTCAGATTGGCATGCATATAACTCCCTAAATACATTGTTCAATTCCAAAGGGTAAGAAGGACACTGTGCATGCAGAAAATCCATCCTAAGGGAAGAATCATGAGAAAGAGGTGAGCTATAAAGTCCCAGGATCAAGGTTAATGGCCCCTTCTTTTTCTCTCTTTGACCTCAGGCACTCACTTGGATGTCTTCTATTGTTTTTTTCTTCCCCCCTTGTTCTAAGACCTTTTAAATAAACTTCCATTTCTGCTCTGGGACTTACTTCAATCTCTTTTTCTGCTTTATGCCCCTCAGTCAAATTATTTCTTCCGAGGAGACAAGGACTGAAGTTGCTGCAGAAAGGTACGAATTTGCCACCAGTAACTTGGGGTAACTTGGATCTCTTCTCCGACTATCAATATGAGTTCCTAGGAAAACAGTTCAGTTCACAACAGATCTGAACAGACACCTAATCAAAGATGATATGGATCACTAGTAAGCACATGAAAAAATATTCAGCATCTGAAGGATCTTCAAAGTATTTATGGAAAACGTGTCTTTTGGAAAAACTCTGCATAGACATTAATTTTTTTCATTAAAACAAACTCATATTAACTTGCTGCAACATGTCTAAACAGGATATACTTTTAGGCACTAAGAAGGATAAGAAATCGGTTTGAAAAGAGCTGCTATCAGAGCAACATAAATTCTTCTAAAATGGAAGTAAAAACAAACAACAAATATATACTGAAGCTTGAGTGGAAGAATGGTGAAATTATTGATTCTTTATGAATAGTTTACAATACATTTGGACAATGCCACAAATAAATCAGCAGTTTACAAATGGATAACTTATTCTAAGATAGGATGAGATGTTTTTGAAAATGAAGCACAGAGCAGCAGACCATCCATGTCAATTTGCAGGAAAAAAACCTTAATTTTGTTTGTGCCCTAGTTGAAGAGAACCATCAATTAATCACAGAAACAATGCCCACCATCATGGACATTTCAGTTGGTTCCACTTAAATAATTTTGACTGAAAACTTAAAGTTAAGCAAACTGTCCACTAGATAAGTACCAAAACCATTGCACTGAGATTGGCTCCAGAGACAACAGTAGAGAATTAATGGAAATTGTAAACAAGCAGGGTCAAGAACCGGAAGCATTTTTGTGAAGAACTGTAACAGGAGATAAAATATACCTTTATCAGTATAATCCTGAAGACAAAATACAGTTGAAGAGATGGCTATCAAGAGGTGGAAGTGGTCCAGTCAAAGCAAAAGTGGACTGGTCATGAACAAAGAGTATCGTTTCTTGGGATAATCATGGCAATTTGCTTGTTGACTGCTAAAAAGTCAAAGAACAATAACATTAGCTGCTTATTATGAAAGGTTTTAAAATATCAGCCATGGCTTTAGCAGAAAAATGCTCAGGAAAGCGTCACTAGAGAGTCTTTACCAAGACAATACTTCTGCTCATTGTCTCATCAAACAATAGAAATTTTGTGACATTATTCAATGAGAAATCATTAGACATCAACCTAATAGTGTTAATTTAGTTCCTTTTGGCTTCTTCTTGTTTTATAATCTAAAAAATACTATGTAAAGGACACTCTTTTTTTTCAGTTAATAATGTAAAACAGGCTGAGTGCAGTGGGGTGTTGCCTGTAATCACAACATTTTGAGAGGCAGAGATAGAAGGATCGCTTGATCTCAGGAGTTTGAAATAGCCTGGGCAACACAGTGATGCCCTCTCTCTATAAACAATAAAAAAATAGCCTGGCATGGTGATATGTGCCTATAATCTCAGCTACTTGAGAGGCTGAGGTGGGAGGAGAGTTTGAGCCCAGGAATCTGAGGCTACAGTAAGCTAGGATTGCACCACACACACCAGCCTGGGTGACAGAGTGAAACCTCTTCTCTAAATATTAAAAGTTAAAAGACTGCATTGACATGGCTAAATTCTCGGGACCTTCAGTTTTTGGGGAGGTACTAAAGAGTTGGTATCACTGTTTACAGTATTTCTTAAACTTGATGAAGGCTATGTAAGCAATAAAGTTTTTTTTTATGTTTTAATTCTATAGTTTATTACAAATATTTTGAAGTACGCTTGTATTTGATTAGAAAAATGCATATTAAAATAAAAATGAGGTATTATTACACACAACCGGAATGGGTAAATATTAAAATACTAATAGCATGAAATGTGGTGAGGGTGTGTAGCAATAGAAACTCTCATTATTTGCTGATGGAAATGCAAAATAATGCAGCAACTGTGGAAGACACTTTATCAGTTTCTTGCAAAGCTAAAACATAGTTTTACCATATAATTTGACAATTTTTTTTTGCCTAGGTATTTACACAAATGAGTTGAAAACTTATATTCTCACACACACAAACTCCATATAAAAATATTTATAGCAGTTTCATTAGTTGCCAAAAATTGGGAGATGTATGTTAGTTGTTGAATGGATAAATAAGTTGTGCAACATGTATTTTATAGAATATTATTCAGCAATAAAAATGGGTTATCAAGCCACAAAGAGTCCTGGAGGAATCATTAATGCATATTGCTAAGTGCAAGAAGTCAGTCTGAAAAAAAACTATGCACAGCATAATTTCACTATATGATAATTTTGAAAAGGTAAAACTATAAAAACAGTAAAAATAAGTATTTTCTGGTATTTAGGGAAAAAGGAGAGAGGGACAAAATGGTTTCACAAGGTAATTTTTAGTGTAGTTATGCTTCTCTGTATGATACTGTAATGATGGATAAATAACCTTATGTATTTGGCAAAACCCATACAATTCTACATAACAGTAAACTAAATGTAAACTATGGACATTATTTAATAATAATGTATCAATATTGATTAAATTATAACAACATATGACACCATTGCAAGATGTCAATACAGAAAACTGAGGGTGAGAGTAGACGGAGTATATGGGATTTTTCTGCACTTTCTTTCTGGCCAGGTTTTCTGTGTACCAAAGTCTGCTCTAAAAGTGGTCTATTAATAAAATATGTTAAAACAAAATATATATAACAAATTATATATATATATATATATATGATAGCAGAAAGAGGCAAACATTTGGCATTGTCCAAATGTATTGTAAACTATTCATAAAGAATCAATAATTTCATCCCCAGTGAAGCCTGGCTTTCAAACCAAAGACTGTTTAAAGCCTGAAAACCAAGCCACAAGTCTCAGATAAATCCCTAGACCAGATTGAGAACCTCTCTTCCTGATTGGCACACTTTCCTCTGATTGACACACTTTCCTCTGATTGATTCCCACCCTTCACCCATTTTACATATACTTCCCCTTCCCTAACTGTTTTTTAAACTTTTATGCCCATCTTTGAATGGTGTCTTTCTTCAGCCTTTATTGCATACTCACAAACCAATCAGCATACACTCCCTCTTTCTGAACCCACAAAAGCCCAAGTCTCAGCCACACTTGGGGAGACTACTTGACACCCCCCACCCCAGTTTGAACAGGCATTGTCAAAAGGTCTCTCGGAGTTTCTTTATCTTCAGATTAAAGTTTGTCACAATGCAGGTGACATTCCCTTCTTTGCCCCAACTGAAGAAGTCTCTCAGGAAGTTGGTAAGGATCTTTTTAATTCTCTGACTAACAGAGGACATAAAGTCTCAAAATCTAAGGCTTAGCTGTGTCAGACTTCAGTGAACCACCTAGGTCTAGTATTGTGAGAGGGAAACAGGGCACTAGGCAAAGAAAGAATTAAGCCTGTCTCCTCCTCTCTGCTCCACAAAACCCTCAAGCAGTTGAGGGGATTCTTGGGCATTACGGGATTCTGCAGACTGTGTCTTCCTGAATACTGTAAAATAGTGTATCCCTTACATCACCTAATAATGGAGACTTAGGCAGCTAAAAGTCACTCCCTGATTTGGGAACCAAACGTTAAAAAGGGCTTCGACTGAAGCACCGTCCTTATTCTTCCCAAATTTTTATGAATTAGGAAGGAAGGAAATGTCCCTGAGAGCTCTAAACCAGGCCCAAGGTCCAGCCCAGCAGCCTGTAGGCTACCTAAACAAGGAGCTTGGTTTGGTAGCTGAAGGAGGGCTGGCTTGCCTCCAAGCAGTTGCAGTAGTGTGGCCTTGCTGGTATCAGAGGCTACTAAGTTTACCATGGGGAATAACTTAACCCTTCATACTCCAAATAATGTAGCAGAATTGCTGTCTTATAAGGGGAGTCGTTGTTTAATGGGCAATTACCTTCTCAAATATCAATCTCTGCTATGAGACTCTACAGTCCAATTAAGAACCTGTCCTTCCCTAAACCCAGCCATCACTTTTTCCAGAGGAAGCTGGGGAACTTGAACATGACTGTGAACAGAGAGTGGTACAAACCTATGAGGGCAGAGAAAACCTAAAAAAATAAACCCAGACTGGAAAGTTCTTTTGTAGAACAAGCATATTAATTTTCATACTTCTATGAAGAAATACCTCTCATTGGATAATTTATAAAGAGAAACAGGTTTAATGAACTCACAACTTGACCTGGCTGGGGAGGCCTCACAATCATGATGGAAGAAAAAGGAGGAGCAAAGCAAAGGCATGTGTTACATGGCAGCAGACAAGAGAGTGTGTGCAGGGGAACTGTCCTTTTATAAAGCCATCAGATCCCTTGAGACTTATTTACTATCATGAGAACATAATGGGAAAGACCCACTTTCATGATTCAATTACTTCCCACCAGATCCGTCCCCCAACAAGTGGGGATTATGGGAGCTACAATTCAAAATAAGATTTGGGTGGGAATACAACCAAACCATATAAACAATTGTTCCATAAAGCAGGGTGTATTAGTTCATTTTTATGCTGCTAAAGAAGACATACCTGAGACAGGGAAATTTACAAAAGGAGGAGGTTTAATGGACTTACAGTTCCACATGAGTGAGGAGGCCTCACGATCATGGTGGAAGGCAAGGAGAAGCAAGTCATGTCTTACACGGATGGCAGCAGGTAAAGAGAGAGCTTCGGCAAGGAAACTCCACTTTATAAAGCCATCAGATCTCAAGAGACTTATTCACTGTCACAAGAACAGCATAGGAAAGACCTGTCCCCATGATTCAATTACCTTCCACTGGATCCCTCTCACAACATGTGGAAATTCTGTGATGAAATTTTTTTCTTTAATAAAGTTGAATATTGGCTCCTATTCTCTTCTGGCTTCTAGGGTTTCTGCAGAGAGATCCACTGTTAGTCTGATGGGCTTCCCTTTGTAGGTAACCTGACCTTCTCTCTTGTTGCCCTTAACATTATTTTCTTCATTTCGTCCTTGGATTACGTGTCTTGGGCTTGCCCTTCTTGAGGAGTATTTTAGTAGTGTTCTCTGTATTTCCTGAATTTGATTGTTGGCCTATCTTGCTAGTTTTGGGAAGTTCTCCTGGATAATATCCTGAATTCTGTTCTCGAGCTTGGTTCCATTCTCCTTATCACTTTCAGATACTCCAGTCAATCATAGGTTTTGTCTTTTCACATAGTCCCATATTTCTTGGAAGCTTTGCTCATTACTTTTCATTTTTTGTCTCTAATCTTGTCTTCACATCTTATTTCAGTGAGTTGATCTTCAATCTCTGATAACCTTTCTTCCACTTGATTAATTCAGTTATTGATACCTATTTATGCTTCACAAAGTTCATGTGCTGTGCTTTTAGCTCCATCAAGTCATTTATGTTCTTCTTTAAACTGGTTATTCTAATTAGCAGTTACTGTAACCTTTTATCAAGGTTCTTAGCTTCTGAGCATTGGTTTAGAACATGCTCCTTTAGCTCAGAGGAGTTTGTTATTGCCCACCTTCTGAAGCTTACTTCTGTCAGTTTGTCAAACTCATTCTCCATCTAGTTTTGTGCCCTTGCTGGAGAGGAGTTGTGATCATTTGGAGGAGAAGAGGCATTCTGGTTTTTGAAATTTTTAGCATTTTTTCACTTGTTTTTCCACATCTTTGTGGAATTACCTGCCTTTGATCTTTAAGGCTATGACCTTGGATGGTGTTTTTGTGTGGGGTTCCTTTATGCTGATGTTGGTGTTGTTGCTTTTTGAATGTTAGTTTATCTTTTAACAGTCAGGCCCCTCTTCTACAGACCTGCTGCTGTTTGCTGGAGGTCCACTCTAGGTAAACAGGTTTACATGGGTATCACCAGCAGAGGCTGCAGTATAGTAAAGATTGCTCCATGCTCCTTCCTCTGGATGTTTTGTCCAGAGGACACACATCCTCTGGACACTGAGGGGCACTGGCCTGATGCCAGCCAGAGATCTTCAGTATGAAGTGGCTGTCAATGACTGTTGGGAGGTCTCTCCCACTCAGGAGGCACAGGGTTCAGGAACCAACTTGAGGAGGCACTCTGTCTTCTAGCAGAGCTCAATCACTCTGCTGGGAGAATCCTCCTTATCAGGATCCACTGCTCTCCTCAGAGCCAGCAGGCAGGAATGTTTAAGTCTGCTGAAGCTGCACCCACAGCCGTCCCCTCATGAGGTGCTTTGTCCCAGGAAGATGGGAGTTTTATCTGTAAGCCCCTGACTGGGGCTGTTGCCTTTCTTTCAGAGATGCCCCACCCAGTGAGAAAGAATTTAGAGAGGCAATCTGGCCACAGACACTTTGTTGTACTGTGTTGACTTCTGCCAGCCCAAACTCCCCAGCCTCCTTGGCACTGTCAGGAGAAAACTGCCTACTCAAGCCTTGGTAATGGCAGACGCACATCCCCCCACCAAGCTTGATCATCCCAGGTTGACTACAGACTGCTGTGCTGGCAGGGAGAATTTCAAGACTGTGGTTCTTAGTTTGCTGGGTTCCATTGGAATGGGACCCACTAAGCAAGACCACTGGGCTCCGCAGCTTCAGCCTCCTTTCCAGAGGACTGAATGGTTCAGTCCTGCTAGGGTTCCAGGCACCCCTGTGGTACAAAAAACAAAACAAAACTCCTGCAGCTAGCTCAGTGTCTTCCCAAAGAGCTGCTCAGGTTTGTGCTTGAAACCCAGGGTCCCGGTGGAGTAGGCACATGAGAGAATCTCCTGGTCTACAGGTTGCAAAACTCTTGGGAAAAGAATAGTGTCTGGGCTGGATAGCACAATCCCTCATAGCTTCCATTGGCTGGGGGAGGGAGGTCCTCCCAATTCTTGCACTTCCCAGGTGAGGCAATGTCCAACCCTGCTTCTGCTTGCCCTCTGTGGACTGCACCCACTGTCTAATCAGTTCCAATGAGATGAACAGGGTACCTCAGTGAGAAATGCAGAAATCACCTACCTTCTGCAGTGGTCTTGCTGGGAGCTGCAGACAAGAGCTGTTCCTATTTGGCCATCTTGCCAGTTCCTTCTGCTTTGGACTTTCTCAGTGCCTCCAGAATGATAACATCCCCACGTTCAAAATGGATGTCACTCAGGGGTTCTCAAAGGTGCTAGGCATCCAAACCATCTTCATTGTGCTAGGAGACCACAATCCTCAGGAAAGGTAGAAAAAACAAATGATATTATCATAAGGCACTTCAGAAAACAGTCTCAAGAGACTTATCTCCCCTGGACTATTCTTCTTTTCATGTAACATTTTTGTAACTGTATGTTACAATCATCCCTTCAGTGCTGGGTTTAAGTCCCTGTGAAATGATACATGAATGACCTTTTCTTACCAGTGATTTCTGGATAGACCAAAAAAAATTCTGATTCAATTAAGCATATAACTTCCTTGGACCATTCCCAACAAGAACTGAAGCAACTGTCAGAGGCTCAGTCCTGTGAACTAGGGCTACCTCTATTCAACACAGGGGAGCCAGTGCTGGTAAAGGCACTTCCTTCCCTTTCTCCTTATCCCCAGAGTGGGAGAGACCTTACACTCTTTCTTTCTTTCTACTCCTTCAGCAGTAAAGGTCACTGGAAGAAATTCTTAGATTCATTATACTCAAGAAAGGGACTGGGAAACTGATAGAGTTACCTCTGTTGACCCAGAAGGGTTCCTGAAGTACCAGCTTAACGAACTTGGGCACCTCAAGCTAAAAATCACAGAAGATAGGTGCCAATAATTAACCTTCTGTGAATATCTTCTGTATACTCTTGCTTATGCTTGCTGTTCTCACCTTCATTCTGTTCCTCACCATGAGGCATCTTTGCCAGGACCCCTTAATCCTGAACACCCATGGGATTATCTACTCCCCTAAACAGTTCTCTCTTCTAAAGTTTAACTGCTCCCAAACAAGATTTAGTTTATTTTGCCAGAGTGAAACAGCTCTGGCTGCAACATTGTTTTCAGGATGATTAGTGCATTTTACTTTTTGTTTTTGTTATCTTAGGTACTAGACTTTTTCCTTTTAGCTCCTCTTTGTGTAATACAAATATTTGGTCTGTGAATATTTAACCTCTTTGAAAATGTGTTTATTTTCACCTTTGTGCCATCAACCTCCAAAAGGTCAGGCAACTGGATCCTCAAGCAATGCCTCCCATTTATTGGGGACCCTTAGATGGGCCTCTGAGAGAGATTTGACTGCTGTCTTCCCAAACAATGCCCCCCCATCAGCATAAAGCACTTAACAGCAGTCATTGTCCCTATCCTAATGCCAGCTAGGACAAGTCTCTAATGAAACCTGCCCTTCAAGCTGAAGACAGTTTAAATCCTAAAAACCAAGCCACTAGTCTCAGATAAATCCATGGACCAGATTGAAATCTCTCTTCCAATTTGGCATGCATTCCTCGGATCCATCCCCACTCTTCACCCATTTTACATATACCTATCCTTCCTTAATTGGTTTTTCACACTGTCATGTCCATCTTTGAGTGCTGCCTTTCTTTAACCTATTTTTTGGTGTGTATGTACTCACAAACCAATCAACACACACTCCCACATTCTGAGTCCATAAAAACCCCAGACTCAGCCACACTTGGGGGAACTACCTGACATCAGGTAGGGGGCTTCATTCCTTGGATCCCCTCATTCCTTGGATCCCCTTTCCATTGAGAGCTGTCACTCAATAAAACACTTTGCCTGCTCACCCTTTGGTTGTTAGCATAACCTAATTCTATCTGGATGTGGGACAAGAACTTGAGACCCACTGAACATGAGTATGAAAAAGGCAATAACACTGTAGCCCTCAGCCCTCCACTGGCACCAGTTGACTGCTCCACCTGACAGGATTGGGCCAGCCCAGGACCTATGGGCAACAGGACTGAAAGAGCTGTTAACATGCCCTCATTCAGCAAGCTGCAGGCAACCAGAATAACACCCCTTTTGTAGCTGCAAGGTCACGGGCATCTCCAAGTCTTTCAGGCACCACTGTGTTCTTCTCATCCAGGCACTGATGCCTATGACAGAAGCAAGTCACAGCATGCCTGGCTCAGTGGTGGGCTGAGCACAGATCCTCAAGCAAGCACTGGATCCAGGCTGGAGTGCAAGTCAAAAGCAGCCTGCAAGGTTAAGTGGGTAGGGTACATCCTGCAGCAAGCCAGAGCCAAGCAAGGCTCTGGGCAGGGGTGTTGCTAGCCATGGAGGTCTCCAGCAGGTAAAAGAGCACTGAAAAAGTCTGGCATCATATATATAGAAGAGCAAATGGATATTTTAAAATAAAGTCATAAAATTAGAAGAATACTACTTTTTATACAATAAAATTTACCCTAGCAAAATCTTTTCATTGATTGGCATACACCAACATTATATTCAGAGTTAATATAACCTTTCTTAATCCTATAAACAATTTGCTTATTTAATCATTTCACTAGAAATTCCTTCTACATCTTTTATAAACATTGTGCTCTTAGTCCAGCTGGCTAGTACCTTAACTCATTGATTTTCTTTTCTACTTGTCAAATTTTAATCAAAAATAGCTGTGCTTTACCAGTGTTACTGTTATGATAAACTTGAATTGAATTCAAATTCTTATCTAAACTGTTGTTGTTGTTAACATTTGATTATTTCCAATCTGAAACTTCCACTACTTTTTTTTTACTAACCCTTTCTAGAGCTCCTTTAAAAAAACTTGTTTATTTGTGTTGGCTACTTATTAACAAAATCTACAAAGTAACAGTCATTTTTTACGTGTTGTTCTTTCTTCTTTTATTTGCATATTATAACATTTTTACTTATGTCCAAAAATTTAAAAAATGAGAGTACAGAAAATGTATGTTGGTTTTTAATTAACTTTGCAGCTTATGTTTATGTTTTCACTTATAAGGCTTAATGCTTGCAATAAAATATAAGAAAGAAATACAGTCATATGATGCATAACAACCTTCTGGAAAAAGACCATGTACACTATGGTGATTCATAAATTAAAATGAAGCTGACAGCCTAAAAGATACAGTTTTGCAGAATAGATTTAAGAAGTCACAAACTAAATATCTGCTATTTTCTAGAGACACCTCTAAGACATATGGATTCTTATATACTCAAGATAAAGAGATTAAAAAAGAAATTCCATGCAAATGAAAACCAAATGTGAGCAGCAGTTGCCATTTTTATATCATATAAAATAGATTTTAAAGAGATGTCAGTTAAATTAAAAAAAAAAAAGACAAAGAGGGTCATCACATAATGATAAAATGATAGATTCAACAAGAACCTATAATAATCCTAAATATATAAATATCTAACTCTGGAGTTTTCAGATTTATTCAACAATTACTACTAAACCTAAAACAACAAGAACAAAAACAAAAAAGGATTGAAAGCAACACAATGACTAGACATGTCATCAAGGGAGAAACTTAACACAGAAACATGGGATTTAAACTACATTCTAGAGCAAATAGACCTAACAGATATTTACAGAACATTCTACCCAAAAACCACACAATATACATCCTTCACTTCAGAGAATCAAACATTCTCCAAGACAGACCACATGACAGGACATGAAACAAATCTCAATACATTTTTAATAATCAGAATCATATCAAGTATCTTTTCAGACCACAGTGGAATAAAACTAGAAATTATACCAAAAGGGAACTTCAAAACTATAGAAACATACAAATTTCAAAAAACCTATTCTTGAATAATGTTTGGGTTAACAATAAAATCAAAATGGAAATTTATGCTGATCATGGTACTTTTGGAGGCCAAAGTGGTGGATCATCTGAAGTAAGGAGCTCGAGACCAGACTGGCAAAAATGGCAAAACCCTGTCTCTACTAAAAATACAAAAATTAGCCAGGCCTGGTGGGTCATGCCAGTAATCTCAGCTACTCAGAAGACTGAGGCAGAAGAATTGCTTGAACCTGGGAGGCAGAGGTTGTAGTGAGACAAAATTGAACCATTGCACTCTAGCCTAGACAACAGAGTGAGTCACTGCCTCCAAAAAGAAGAGAATAGAAAAATTCCTTCAAGTGAATAGAAACAGTGATACAGCTTAAAAAAGCCTCTGGGATACAACAAAAGCAATGCTAAGAGGAAAGGTTATAGTACTGAATTCCTACATCAAAGAGTTTGAAAGATCACAAATTGACAACCTAATGTCACACCTCAAGAAACTAGAAAAATAAGAACAAACCAAACCTAAAGTTAACAGAGGACAAGAAATACAAAGATCAGAATAGAACAAAATGAAATTGGAAAGAAAAACACAACATAAAAGATAGATGAAATAAAATTATTTTCTTTGGAAAGATAAACAAAATTGATATGCCATTAGCCAAATTAATCAAAAAAAGAAGAGAAAAAATTCCAGTACACTCAATTAAAAATGGAAAATGGAGATATGACAACCGACACCACAGACATATAAGAGCTGACTTGAAACAACTGAGAACACCTCTATGTACACAAATGAGAAAATCTGGAAAAAATGGATAAGTTCCTGGAAATACACAATGCTAGATTAAATAAAGAAGAAATAAAAATCACAAATGGAACTATTGCAAAGCAGTTAAATTTAGTCAGTAAGAAAAAATTTGTCAAAAGAAGCCCAATTTCAGACGGATTCATGATCATATTCTGTAAGATATTCAGAAAAGAATTAGTACCAATCGTATTGAAACTATTCCAATAGATTGAGAAAAAGGAAATTCCCCATAACACATTTTATAGAGCTGGTAGCATTCTGATGCCAAAGCCAAGAAAAGTCATAACAAAAATAGAAAACCACAGAAAATATCCCTAATGAACGTAATTGAAAAATTCTCAATATAACACTAACAAACTGAATCTAGCAGCACATCAATAAGATAATTTACTATGGTCAAGTGTGTTTCATTCCCAGGATGCAGGGATGGTTCAGCTTATGCAAGTCAATAAATGTGATTTATCACATAATGAGAATTAAAAATATAACCCATATGATCATTTCAATAGACACAGAAAATTTTATAAAATCCAGCATCCCTTTATTATAAAAACCTTCAACAATTTAGGCATGGGAGGAATGTATCTCAAAATAATGAAAGCCATATATTACAAACCTACAGTCAACACAAGGATGCCCACTTTCACCACTTTGTTCAACATATTACTGAAAGTCTTAGGCAGAACAATTAGGCAAGAGAAAAATAAAGGGTTTCTAAATTGCAAAAGAGGAAATTAAACTATTTCTGTTGACCAATATTATGATCATAAACTTAGAAAACCTAAAGACCATTCAAAAATATCCTAGATTTGATAAATGAATTTAGTAATATCTCAGGTTACACAGTTAATGTACACAAATTAGTAGTACTGCTTTACACCATGACCAAGCTGAGAATCAAATCAAGAACTCAATACGTTTTACTGAAGTTGCAAAAAAGTAAAATAAAATCCTTCAGAATATACTTAATCACAGAGGTAAAAGATCTCTAGAAGGAAAGCAACAAAACACTGCTGAAAAGAACCAAGAAATCATAGATGATGTTCAGGAAAGAGACCCAAGCATCAAAGATCACCTCCTACTTGACTTCCACATGCATTTCAATAGAAGAAAAGGCCGGCCAACAGGGTCCTCCTTAATCATCTTCCTTTTTTTTTTTTTTTTT